>OZ012741.1:254827948-255077948 GCA_963859935.3 Lathyrus sativus
TTGGATGGGTTGAAATTTTCCGAGAGTTTGGGTTTTTACGGAGTCGAAATCGGAGGTTCGGAAGGCCTCCAATAGTGAAAAACATAGAAAATTCTGCATGCTGTCCGTCACAATTGTTCATGTTTTCGGCTGAAATCGTTTCGGTCATAACTTTTGATCCCTAAGTTCGTTTTGATCCCTATTTAAAGTGTCGGAAAGCTAATGCATAGAGATATAATATAGTACAAATAACATAATTAGTTTCCCAATATTTTTATATCTGATATATTTGAGAAGCTAACTGTGTATATGTTCTATGAATGAATTGTTGCACTGTTTGCTGCCGGTTGTGAAATTATTTGTGGATAATTTATCGAATATTTGTGTGTGTGATTGCATAAGTGTATCTTGGTGTATGACAACATGAAATGCATGATAGTTATTTCTTGTTGTAATGATAATACATTTGTGATTGTATTGTAAAATGTGTTGTATACCTTTTGAAAGTGAATTGTGTGTGAATGATTGTCGCTACTGCGAAAAAAAGTGTCGGTAAGGACAGAAGAGTCGCCACCTATCGTTATTTATCCCAAAGGAGGGAAAAGAAATGATGAGGAAAACCTAGCGAAAAGGGATAAGATCGGTCATCGCAACCAAATCTCGGGTTCGGGAGTCGGTTACGTAAGGGGAAGGTATTAGCACCCCTCACGTCTGTCGTACTCGACGGGATCCACGTTTGTTTGTTTATCTAGCTAATGGTCTGGGTTAAAAGAAATAAAAAAGGACTCGACAGAGCATCGCAGCTCTGGGCCTACATATTCCCTCGTGCAATGGGAAAGTCAGGGTCAATGTAGTTCGACTAACTACGGGTGAAGGGGGGAAGGTTGCTCGCCAAGACATCGCGTCTTGTGCCTACGTACTCTCAACAGGTATGAGAGATCAGAGCGAACGTAGTTCAGGATGAAACGAAACAAAAGTTTGATCAAATGTTTTTACATGAGTAGGGTTAACAAGTAGTTCCAGCAGTTAGGGACAACGCCTATTTGCGGTAGAACTAAGAGTTAACAACACTCTTTTAACTGAAAAGATTTTCTAGATTAGAGGGCCCCAAAGGGAAAAAGGAGTTTGGTGTTTGTTTTGATGTCTTTTAAGGGAGAAGTGTTTTGAATGAATGTTTGTAATTCATACTGTACTAGAGACTATGATTTAGGAACGAATGCGTCACATATCATCCAAAGGACATATGCTAACACTCTAGATGATTGAGAGGCAACCACCCAATCATCATTTCCCAAGTAGCTTAAGGCTCGTAACGTACAATACAAATTTTCCTTTATTATGTGATTTATTATTGTTTGAAGATGAGAAGAGAGAAAAGGACTCTATAGGGGACTAATCAAAACCCTAATGTTGTCATGTGAGATGGTCCTAATGTTGAGGTTTGAAGGGGAATCTATCCTATATGTTATCATTCAAGGGATTCAACCTAAAGTTCTATCATCACTCCTTAAACAAGGAAGTGAGAGTCCTAAGGGAACATGGTAAAGGGAAACAAAAGAAAGCTCTCAAGCAGATGAAGTATAAAATGTGAATGCACATGCAATGCAACAATACAAGCAAAGGGAGACAAACTCAACCTTTAATGCAAACATATCAAGTATGAAAGGCAGATAAACATCCAAGCAAAGGGAGACAAGCTCAACCTTTAAATGCAAGTAAGAGATGCACAGAGAAAGCACACAAGCAAAGGGAGACAAACTCAACCTTTAAATGCAAACATGGAAGTGAAAAGAGAAAGCTATCAAGCCTATCCTACTTCTAATGCAAAACATCACACAATCATGGAGAAGGAACAAAATGAAGGAAATCAAAGTGAAACAAACTCACTAAGTCCAATGTGTATCAACACAAGAGTCCACAAAGGCTCAACTTCTTTATGGAATGCACAGAATTCCTCCTTAGGAGGAATTAGGCTCTCACAAGAAGGATCCTAAGAGTGTAGGAAAGATAGGAAGGAATGAAGAGAAGGATTGTAGGAAGCAAAGTAAGATCCATAGGAACTTACTATGGCACTCAACCAAGTTCGTCATACAAGGATAGTCCTCAAAGGATCTACCACTCATGGAATGCACAGAGTTCTTCCACAGGAAGAACTAGGCTCTCACAAATGGGATCCTTAAATCATAGGACTAAGGAAGGAATAAGGAGAATCATAGTGAAAACCAAAGGGAACTCACCATGTTCAGTGTGCATCAGCACAAGAGTCCATCAAAGGCTCAAACTCCTTATGAAATGCACAAAATTCCTCCACAAAAGGAATTAGGCTTTGAAAAGAAGAATCCTAAGAATATAGGACATGAGAATTAGAAGGTGTGTACAAAGTACTTGAATCCTCAAGGCTCAACTCCTTATGGAATTCACAGAATTCCTCCACAGGAGGAATTAGGCTCTCACAAGAAGGATCCTAATATCATAGGATTTGGAAAGAAGAGAGGAGGATGAGGATGGGAAGCAAAGTAATATCCACAGGAACTTACTATGGCACTCAACCAATCTCATCACATTCAAAGTCCTCAATGGTTCGGCTTCTTTATGGAATGCACAGAATTCCTCCTGTGGAGGAATTAGGCTCTCACAAGAAGGATCCAAATATCATAGGACTTGGAAAGACTAATGGAAAATATCCTAAAAGAATCCTAGGTTAGGAACTAGTTAAGAACATATTTTGAACATGGAAATGCACTTAAAAGTGCCTTAATATGTCTAGGATATGAATATGGGAGAATTGGATGCACAAGCATTGCACAAGGATCACCTAAAATGGAAACTAGGTCAAAGGCATGGTTGAAACTACCCTAATGGAGGTCAGAAAGCTAAAATCAACTAAAAATAGTAAGTCACATATAAAAATTCTAAGAAAAATCCTAGGGGGTCTTCATGATGTTAGGAATCTATAGTTAAAATTATGGATCAAAACTCCAAGCCTAAGTATGCTAACAGTGAGCAAAACCTTAAAGTGTCCTATGAAGAAGGCAAAGGGAAGGAGTGCTAAAGATCTACTTCAAACCCTACCTAAATGATATCTAAAAATCAGAACCAAAATACCTAGAAATCAATCAAGGTATCTATAATCATCACACAAAAAATCAGAAGTTTATTTGAAGTATCTATCGAGAAACAAAATTAGGAAATGATCATTACAAATTTTCCATTTATTAAAAGCACATAACATGAAAAATGTACAATTAAATGGAAAAAGAATTAAAATGCAATTAAAAAAATATGACAAATTAATATACATGCCAAACTATGTGAATCTATTTTTTCATGATTTTTCGATTCAATTATCATTTTCAAATGAATTGAAATGAAACAGCAAAATAAAAGAAAAAGAAAGAAAACGAAATTAGAATTGAATAAAGTTGTGGTGTGAAAAGCAAGGAAATATGTTATATTCATGGGCCTAACGCGCAAGGGGGTTGGAATAGAAAGCGAGCCCAGATCCACTCAGGAATTCATTTAACAAAACACATCGTTTTGCTAAAACATTGATCAACTACGCTGAAGGGCTATCGTGACCGTTCGCTTGTTCTCAAGTTAATAGATCCAAGGGTGGTGAACATGACACGCGTGCTCTAGCTTTTAAACATAAAATGAGGAGAAATCACAACCGTGTGATAATATGAAAGTCAAGTCTCCAAACATAATCCAAGGGTTCTCATTAGGACACGCGTGCTTGGGGATTTGAATGTAAACGGAGGAATGACTTGCAGACGCCGGAGCCACCACACTCCGGTCGTCTTCTCCGACGATGCACTCACTGTAGCATATTCTTAAATTCAATAAAACTCAAAATTGATTACACTCATGGATTCGTCTTGTTGCATACATCAAGAATATCATGTTCTTTTTTCATTTCTAACCTATAAATAAGCCTAATTGAAGCTCTTAAAGTTTGGAGGTCAATTCAAGGTTCATCACAAACAAGCCTAAAATCTATACAGAAACATTCTTTATGGCTAAAGGAACATGAATCCACAACAATGGCAGGTTGCATGTACATGTAAGAAGAGAATTTTGGAAGAATTACATACTCAATGGAGCACCTCCATTGGGTCTTCAATTGAGGTTGAAGCTTCACCAAAACTTCCAGAATCCTTTTCTGAATCTCCCTAAAGCTCCTGGTAATCTTAATTTGGATTGAAAATGGATGATTCTCTAGAAACAATTTTCAACTTTCTTCACTTTTTTTTCTCAACCGTTTTCTATTATTTTCCCTCCAATTTTTGTTCTGAATGATTGGTGATGATGAAATGATTATATGGAATGGACCTCAATCACTTTTGAGCCCAATTAAAGCCCATGGAAGTCCAATGGAAAATCCACATTTTCTCACTTGAAGCTTTGTAATTCCCTCCAAAGCAGAGCTCAAGCTGTTGCAAATTGCATCATACCAATTGCCTATGATGCTAGGAACATGAATGGATGAGATTAGCTCCTTGGATTTGAATCAATTGTGGATTTGGATTATGTTACTTCAAGGTGAAGTAATCTTGAATTTTTCCATGTAAATGACCTCAAACTTGATTTCTAATTTTGGCATTGTTCTTAGAACATTTAAGGCACTCAAAATATGCACACATATGACATGGATTGACTTAATTTGAATTGGGTCCAAACTAGCCCTTTTCAAACTTCTTTTCATGGAAATTTCTTCAAGCATTCTCATATCTAAGCCAATTTAATGATGCCTTGATGTTTTTTTGAGCAAATGATCTCATTTGGAGCAACTTTCAAGTTGGAAAGTTTGTCATTTGAAATGTGTAAAGTGGTGAAATGGATCTATAACCAAAAGTGACCTATAATCAAAGTTTCCCAAAATACCCCTGCTTTGCAAGCTTCATATCTTGAGCTCTACAAATCAGAATGAGGAATTCTAGCAATTTTTCGAAAGCTAAGATCATAAGGAACAACTTTCATGTTTGGGTCAAGGTTAGGAGAAACATCTTTCTAGGTCAAAAATGTCTTGGAAGTTGGTTGCCTTTGATGGGCCAAAATCACATTCATCTGATGACCTGTAACGTGTCTGCCTCATAACTTGAGTTCTAGAAATCAGATGAATGACTTCTAGTACTCAAAATAAATCTAGATACATTCTCTACAAGTCTCATGTTGGTGTTAAGATGAGATGAAACTTCCATCTTGAGATATGTGGTCTTGAAGTTAGGCAATAGACAGGGGATTTTACACTGTCAAGCTTAGAAACCCTAGCCTAGTAACTTCTCAAACTCTTGAATATTAATGAATTGACCTTGGAATAATATCTTAGGTGTCTCAACACAACATTCCATGATCATAGTTTCTTAGAATTGAGTCTTAATCTCCTCAAGACTCACAATTGACTTAGGGTTAACCAAATGAAAACCCTAGCTGCACCACCTTTGGTTGTGGGCTCTTGTACTGGATATAATGACTTGTATAAGCTTCTTAATGACCCTCAAGGCATTTAATGAGCTCTCGTAATGGATTCCACCCATATCCATGGATTCAATATCATTAGATAATCTTCATTGACCCTCAAGATAGGAGGTAGGCACACTTGTATCTATCCCCTTCTCCCAAGGGCTTTGACTTCTTCATGAAGGCTTGTTGAGGATGATAGCTTGAATAAAGCTTCTTGATTAGCCCTAGAACCTTTGGTAACCTCTTCTTGATAGGCACATCTCTTGATCCCCTGCACAAATGACAATGCAATGCATATGCTAATGAAACAATGAATGCAATGAAACATAAGCTAGGTGAAGAAATGGTTGGGTAAATTTTGGGGTGCAACAGATGCCCATATTCAAACGGCTTGGACCTTACTGGATGAAAAGTGAACGACTTTCAGACAATCAAGGTAAAAGACGGTTGAATACCAAAGAAACCCAAAATTTGCCAACCGCAGAAATAAACTGCGAACTTTTATCGGTGCGAGATCTCTGGAAACTGAAATGATAGTTGCACGGCAACCCGTTGGTGAATTACTATTTTTGCCGACGGACTTCATCATCAAGTCGGGAAGAAACCACTGATTATACATTGAATGATAAAGAGTAACTGATTTTGCCGTCGGGCACTCTGCATCATCCGGCAGACTTTCTTAACATTACCTCTGGACTTCCTCATCAAGTCCGTAAGGAAATTTGACATTACTGTCTGACTTCATCATCAAGTCGGTGTAGGAAAATTTCTGCTAAACTTCGTCATCAAGTTGGGAAGAAAATTTGGCGTCACTACCGGACATCGTAATCAAGTTGGAGGAACACTTCTAACATCGCTGTTGGACTTCGTCATCAAGTCGAGAAGAAACCTTTGACGAACTTCGTTATTAAGTCGGTAGGTATACTTCTAACATCAGTGTTAGACTTTGTCATCAAGTCTGGAAGAAAATTCCTGATATTGCCTCCGGACTTCTTCATCAAGTCCAGAAAAAAACATTGTTGTCGGACTTCGTCATCAAGTCGTTGTCGGACTTCTTCATCAAGTCGTTGTTGGACTTCATCATCAAGTCTGGAAGAAAATTTCTATTGAACTTCGTCATCAAGTCTGGAAGAAATTTCTGACATCGTTGTCGGACTTCGTCATCAAGTCTGAGAAACATTGTCGTTGTCAGACTTCGTCATCAAGTCTGAAACAAATACGTTTGACATCACTGTCGGACTTCGTCATCAAGTCGCTGTCAGACTTCGTCATCAAGTCTGAGGAACATTTGCAGCGTCGCAAGACTTCATCATCAAGTCTGAGAAACATTTGTGGTTGTCAGACTTCATCATCAAGCCTGAAAGAAATACATTTGGCATCGCTTCCGGACTTCATCATCAAGTCTGGAAGAAAATTCTTTGTCGTTTTCAGACTTCGTCATCAAGCCTGAAAAATAATTCTGGTTGTCAGACTTCGTCATTAAGTCTGAGAAACATTTGTGGCGTCGCTGCCGGACTTCGTCATCAAGTCAATAAGAAAATCATCGTCGTTGTCGGACTTCGTCATCAAGTCCATAAGAAATACATTTGGCGTCGCTGCCTGAAACCTACTAGGGATAGAACTTCCTGATATCTTGGTCTGACTTCCTCATCAAGTCTAAGGGAAATTTCTGACTTCTCCGTCTGAAACCTGCTAGGGATGAAATTTCCTGACATCTCTGTCTGACTTCCTCATCAAGTCTAAAGGAAATTTCTGACTTTTGTGTCTGAAACCTGCTAGGGATTAAATTTCCTGACATCTCCGTCTGACTTCCTCATCAAGCCTAAGGGAAATTTCTGACTTCTCCGTCTGAAACCTGCTAGGGATGAAATTTCCTAACATCTCTGTCTGACTTCCTCATCAAGTCTAAGGGAAATTTTTGACTTCTCCGTCTGAAACCTGGTAGGGATGAAATTTCCTGACATCCCCGTCTGAATTCCTCATCAATCCTAAGGGAAATTTCTGACTTCTCTGTCTGAAACCTGCTAGGGATGAAATTTCCTAACATCTCCGTCTGACTTCCTCATCAAGCCTAAGGGAAATTTCTGACATCTCCGTCTGAAACCTGCTAGGGATGAAATTTCCTGACATCTCCGTCTGACTTCCTCATCAAGCCTAAGGGAAATTTCTGACTCCGTTGGGGATTCTGGAGAACTTCCTCAAGTAACTCCGTCGAGTATCGACTTCAAGTCGAAGGGACCCATCTGACATCACTGTCAAGTATCGATATCAAGCCAAAGGGAAACATCTGACGTCACCGTCAATCCTTTGCTTGGGACAATGTTCCTGACCTCGTCACCAGGTTTCCACTAAGTTGATAACAACTAATGACATCACCGCCAAATAAAACACGAAGTCGATGAACCACTGGCCTTGCCGTCGAGCAAACCATCATCCATTAACATCCTGACATCACCGCCAAGTAAATAGAGAACCATAATCTTGGTAAATGTTTGACATCACCGTCAAAACTCCATTGATAACATTTCAACGTCACTGCCGGATAACCACACTACCCTGAACACGTCTGACCTCACCGTCAAGATTGAGCATCTGGCTTCATCGTCGGACAATCATATATCTGATACACACCTGACCTCACCGCCAAGACTCCCTAATCAATCAAAATAACTCATCTGACATCACCGTCAATCCTCTACTGGGGATAACATTCCTGATCTCGTCACCAGTCATATATGAAGTTGGTAACCAACTACTGACATCACCGCCACATAAATGGAGAATCACAATCTTGGTAAACTTTTGACATCACCGTCAGATATCCATAAACTCATCATCTGAATTGGATAGCCACTAACATCGTCGTCAGACCCTTACAACGAGAAGTTTCAACCATGTTACTTCGAAGAGTTAAAGATAAATTTAACCCCATAACTCTGCTTTGGGGACATCTGGAAAACTTTGACCGAATAACTCTGCTGAGGATTCCGGCGAATTTAACCGAGTAACTCCGTTGGAAAAAACACCTGCACACAAGAACGGTACCCACCTAGCTCATGCTTCACGTGCATATGTTCAACAATGGCGTAATGTTCCACACAAAATGGAAATGCTACGCGTTTAGGGTAGATGTTATGCATGCATGCAAAAATGCTATGGAACCAGGTCAGCAAAATAAATGCTAAACGGAGAACCACCCTGCCGGGGAGAAGGAATCATCCTGCTGGGGAAAAGGAATCATCCTGCTGGGGAGGTGAAACACGCCAATTTCAATTGGACTTAACTTGGGGAAATGAGCCTCGAGCGGCTTTTCCTCTAGGAAACAAAGCTCTACGAGAACCTGTACCTGCTCAACCGGATATACGAACCACAAACTGCTGAGGAAAAGATGACAACCACAGAAATAAACTACACGGCCTTTGCAGTTAGAACTTTCCTGGAGATACGGATTCAGATGGGGAAATACAACAACAACTATTCAACTACTCTTACTTGCTGGAGAAGACAAACAATGGCCTGATCGGCCTTCCAGGATTCGGCTCTCTTGGGGAACTGCAAACTCAGCTGAGGATACACAACCAGATGCTGGAATAAATCTTACCTGCCGGGGAGAACACAACTCTGCGGGGAAATCAACTTTGTTGGAGACCTCAGTCTGAACTACTGAGAGCTGAACACTTACAAACAATCTGCTAGAGAAAATTGCGTGTTAACCCACTACTGGGGGAAGATTCCACACCTACCTGGGTGGAAAGAAACCTGCTCTCAACTTGGTGAGGAGTAAGCACATATACCTGCAAGTTGTGGGGATTGGTTGTGTGCCGACCAACTGCCGGGGACAAAGGGTACATACTTGAATGCTCTTGTTATCTTGCACATAACTCTACTGAGGGTATGAGATGCAAAATCCACTTGCTGGGGAATGGACTCTCGTTGGGGAGAATCTATCTCCGCTTGGGGAGACAAATCAATGCTCACAGTCCAATATTCAGACTCTGTTGGGAAACACAACTGAATCTGCTGAGGAGTGTGCTCAGAACTCCACATATGCTTCTGCTAAAGATACGACGAGGATGCACTTCTGTCAGATGCCCCAAGGGTTATAACCTTGCAAAATGATCTCTGGGACATTTTATCTTGAATAGAAAAGGTTTGCCATGAAACGAGCTCGAGATGGCTTGCCCCAAAATCTGTAACAACTTTTGATAAACTCTGCAGATATGGAGAGGAACAATTCCTTCACTTTCAATTTTTTCCCCAGCCCGTAGGACCTCTGTAACATCTTCTTGAAAAGAACTATGAAATCTCTGTACTCTGGCGGTTTGATATGAGCGGTCTCAGCATTTTGAACCTCACAGAGGTGCTTCATGTTAATCGTGATAAGGATAACTTTGGTGCTCTTGGGGTGGCCTGCCCCAGCCTTGTTATGACTTCGCCCCTCATTGGCAGATTTGTGGAGCAGTACCCTTGGCTGCGAGAGATTCACCGAATCTCGACCTGATTGCCCCGGATTAACTGACTTTTGGATGGCTGACTCCCCTGTTGTGATCATTTGATATATCTTGCCCCAGTTCACCAAAGTTTTCAGGCATTCTACATTTTGTCCTAATCAGACTTTCCATTGTGGAGACTTTCCTGCTGTCAAGCGCTTACTCGCAAGTAAAACAAATTGTTCTGCATAAAAGATATATTAAATGCAATGCATATGACAGTTTTCGAAATCCAATTTTGTTCACTGGAAAAAAATTTGTGACATAAAGTGTATGAATTACTTATTCAAAATGTCAACATTAATACCAACACGGTAAAAGGAATCCTTTTAGGAGTCAATTTCGATGCGATCTTTACCAAAGTATGCTTTCGAAACAAACCTGCTTCAATTAGGACTTTTTCAGGTTGTAACGTGGTCAGGTTCACGGTTAACAAGGAAGGATATAAGGCTCAAAATTCATTTTAACCCACCCTTTCTCCTTGATGTTCTTCCGATCCTACGTTCAGCTAACTCGACATGAGCGCTCACCTTTCAAAGGTTGACTGATAGGAGCGATGGTTCAGGAAACCACATGTTTTTGGAGCGACAATCACTCACCTTTTGTCTTTGGTGCCTGAATCACACAACTTGTTTTTCATCGAGGATTTTTCTCTTGTAATCCTTTCTTTCTTTTTGCTTTTTCATTCCCTGATTTTTTCTTGGACTAACTCTTTTGAGTTTCTTCGATTTTGAAGTCCAGTGGGATGCCCTCATTTTTGCCTAAGTCGCTTGTTTTCAAGATTCGACTTAGCGGGCTTCTTCTCCTGATTTTTTCTTTCTCCTTTTTTTTTTGAACAAATCATGTGACATCGGCTCGTCTGGCTTGTTAAGAGCTATTGTGACTGTTTCACTCCTCATTGGCAAGGTTTAACCATTGTGGTTTTTTTAGGTACGACCTATAAAGGTGTGATTTATCCTCGAACGGGAACACTCCTTTTGCAATTTGGACGCTTGGTCAAATTAGCTAACACCTACCCTGCCGCAGGTTAAAATTGAGGGTTTTTCATTTTCAGAAAGAAACTCCTACTACTAGGCTCAAAGGGGTTGACAAGGGATTATCTTCCTTATATCTCTGGTGTTTGTGGATTTGAAACAATGCCTATACATCATCAATAAGTTTTCATCCAAAAGCATACAATCGGAAGCTTACGCGTCTTTCAATTTCATCATCCTCCCCGGATTCCACTTAAACAAGCGTTTGAAATAAATGAAAGCAATAGAGTGAACACAAATGGATTAATTCAAAACATGCATATTTATTTCATTATCAATATCAATTGAAAAACAACAAGTCTTACAAACGAGATTTGCATATAGACAGGAAAGAAACTACAAATGCAAAGAAATGACAGGATGAAAATGAAAATTGCCAGCATCTCGGAACTGGGCTTTCAGCCTTGACTTGTTGGCGAATCAGCCATCTTCAGAATTGTTTGTTGGAGGTAGTCTGATACCCTTCTAATATGCTTCTAGTTAGTTCTTTCACAACGTGATTTGTTGAGCTCCCACGACTAGATGAAGGAATATCATTAATCTTGAATCCCTGACGTGCAATAGAGATTATATCAGAGCCCAGCAGGGCCTGAATCTTGCTCCTGAGCACTTTACAGTCTTCGGTCGTGTGCCCCTGCACCCTAACATGGTACTCGCAATGGGCATTGCCATAAAAACCTGGCGAATACGGAGGGACCACTTGACAAATCTTATGTGGCACTATCAGTCTGGCTTGGATTAGATCTAGCAACAACTGACTGTACGACACCGACAACTGAGTAAAATGCCTTTCTGGCTTCCTTGGTCTTTGCTTGGCGTGTCGTCCCTGTTGATGGTGATAGGACTGTTGGTTCTGACGTGTGGACCTTGGAGATTACTGACCCTGACCAATTGAAATGTCTTGAGGATGAGTATGAGATATCAGGGACTCCTTTTGCCCAGGCACCTTCATCCTTAGGCTTGTCCCCGGTAATGGAAACAACTGCGGGCAAGGGGATTCTGAGATCAAAGATTACAGTATGTAGTCCTGACCCGATGTAGCTTGAGGGGAGAGAGCAGGGGTATCCACCTCTTTCATAATACATGGACTGGCACCCTCTGGTATGCTCAAGCCGCCAAACGTGAATTCAATCGTCTTCGAGTCAATTAAATCCTGGACCTGGTGCTTAAAAGCTTTACAGTCCTCAATGTTATGCCCTGGTGCCCCCGAGTGGAAATCACACTGGGCACTTGCATTATAGCCTGGTGGTGGGGTCCCTGTAAGCGGAGACAGGGTTCAGAGCTCAACCAAACGAAGCTAAAGCAATAGTTGCAACAGTCGAGCATAGGTCATGGGTATCTGATCAAAAATTCTGACAGACTGTCTCGGTTTCTAAGCATACTTTTTAGCCTTAGGACCATCCTGGGAGACAAGACGTAGCTGCTGACGAGAAAACTCTGGAGCTCTAAGTTGTGCGGAAGATCTCTTAGGCTCTTCATGCCTTGGCATAGGTTCCACAGACAAAAGCAGAGCGAGCATCTCTACTGCAGCTTTAGGTACCTGGTCACCTTCTTTTCTGAGCACCTTCCTTATCACTTCCGTGATCAAACCCACCTGAGTTTTCAACTGCTGGTGTTCCTCTCTGAGCATCTCCTGATCCAGACATAATGCTTGCATGTCCCTCATGAACTGCCCCATCTGGCCTCGGACCTCTTTCAGCTCTGCTTGAACCTGTTCCATAACTAGCTTCGTGATGTCTGAATTTCTGAAGAGAAAACCGGATTAGGGTAACGTAACCCAGCCTCGAACACTTGTTATGCAAATGAAATACAAATGTCATGTTCGAGTATTTCCAAGGAACCTATCTGCTTCGATTCATGCTTTACACAGACGAACCACAAGGAAAAGATTTAACGTTAAGCAGCGAGTTTTGAAGTCAAGATCCTTGGAAATACCAGAACGCGTATGTCAGAATGCAAATATGCTATGATGATGCAAATGCAAATGCAAAGATGCAACAAAGGATCAAGATTGTTGTGCTGTTGACTGGAGGATCAAAGTTCTGCTTCAGCGAGAACATAACACAGCTCTAATAATTAGGACCCACTGATACCAATAGTACTGATGCAAACTGTAGAGAAAATTGGGTTGTCTGAAGATCAAAGTTTCCTGCATAACCCAACCCCACTCACAGGTATGGACCTAATCCACTGATAAAGGTACGACATCCCTATGCGTTCATCAGCGTCACAGACTTTCAGGAAATGATGATACGTTCACCATTTCTGGTTTGACATCATCCTCTCCTGAAGAGGCCTCACTTAGCTGAATCACTTATGATCGGTCCCCAGAGTCGACAATCCTCAGATCTGAAATCCTTTCAACGGCCCACTGGGCTGGAAATGGAAATCATCTCATAGAATCTCGTTTGAGCGCAGATTTCGTGGGAACTAGTGCATGCCTAACATACAGGTTCACACTTAATCCACTTCTAGTGCTATGTATATACTAAAGCCTGGGTCTGGCTATCACTCAGTATCAGTACCCCCCCACAACAGCATAACAATAATAATATAATGCTGCAAAATAAAATGCGGTAAAGTAAAGCTAAAGTACAACAAGTATGTACAAAACCCAAAAAGATTAACATACAAGCGCTAGGATTGACTCACATAGGGAACCGTTGGAGTCCCCAGCAGAGTCGCCTGTTGTCGCTACTGCGAAAAAAGGTGTCGGCAAGGACAGAAGAGTCACCACCTATTGTTATTTATCCCAAAGGAGGGAAAGGAAACGATCAGGAAAAACCTAGAGAAAAGGGATAAGATCGGTCATCGCAACCAAATCTCGGGTTCGGGAGTCGGTTACGCAAAGGGAAGGTATTAGCACCCCTCACGTCCGTCGTACTCGACGGGATCCACACTTGTTTGTTTATCTATCTAGCTTTATGGTCTGGGTTAAAAGAAAGAAAAAAGGACTCAGCAAAGCATCACAGCTCTGGGCCTACGTATTCCCTCGTGCAATGGGAAAGTCAGAGTCAACGTAGTTCGACTAACTACGGGTGAAGGGGGGAAGGTTGCTCGCCAAGACATCGCGTCTTGTACCTACAATAAGGTGCCGGCAAAACAGAAGAGTCGCCACCTTTTGTTATTTATCCCTCAGAACGGGAAAGGAAACGACTGGAAAAACCTGACGAAAAGGTATAAGACAAGGTCATCACAACCATTGTTTGGGTTCGGGAGTCGGTTACGCAAGGGGAAGGTATTAGCACCCCTCACGTCCATCGCACTCGATGGGAACCACGCTTGTTGTGTTTATCTGATGGGTTGATTTACTATCTACCTATCAAGGCTGGTCTGAAAAGAAAAGAAAATGACTCGGCAAAGCGTCTCACTTTTTGCCTATGTATTCTCATCAGAGAATGAGAAATCAGAGTCAACGTAGTTCGCCTAACTACGGGTTACGGGGAAGGTGGCTCGCCAATACGTCTGTATTGTGCCTACGTACTCTCAACAGGCTTGAGAGATCAGAGCTTACGTAGTTCGGGATAATACGGATTATGGGGGTTCAGATTCATCTATTTTTCCGAGTAGGGTTAACAAACAGTTCCAGCAGTTTAGCGTACGCAGCTCGACCCTTGGAGACTTAGGCGTTACCGTTTGCGGTAGAATTGGGAGTTAACCACACTCTTTTCTTCAGAAAAGCTTCCTTTGAATTATGGTCCCACGGGGCAAAAAGGTTTGAAGTTCGTTTTCTGTCTTTTACAGAAGAACTGTTTTTTATGGATGTTTGCAACTAATATCGCACTAGAGACTATGACCTGAGAGTGAATGCGTCGCATGTCACCCAAAGGGTGCCATACTAAACATCCAAGCTGTCAAAAAGAAACTCTCCGACAACCCTTTCTCAGATAGCTTAAGGCTCGTACCGCACGACATCAGTTAACCTTTATTACTGTATTTTGATTTGTTTTGAGATGAGAAGAGAGAACAGGCTCAACTACGGGGAGACTATCAAGTCCTACTGTTGTCATGCCAAGGATTCATCCTATGGTTGAGGTTTGAAACAGGGATCTCCTAAAAGTTATCATGCATAGGTTTCAACCTAAAGTTCTAATCATCACTTCCTTATCAAAGGAAGCGAGATTCCTAGGGGATCATGTCAATGATAAATAGAAACAGATAAAGCATCAACTTAAACAGTAAACGACTGTAAAATGCATGCAATGCAAGTGAGGGAGGAAATGTGTGTGGGGCATCAGCCTCCATAAGCTCGTCTCAACCTCAAGCCAGATATGAATAACTATAATCATACAGAGGAAATAACATGCTATCACGCAAAACATAATAACTGCAATCATACAGAAGAAATAACATGCTATCAAGCAAATCACAAACCACACAGGCAAGGGAGCAGGGCTCTACCGAATACCCGCAAGCAAAGCCATACAGTAAAAATACAAGAGGAGGGAGAAACTCAACCTCTAGTGCACTCATGCTCCTAGTTTACATCAGTGTAAATATGAACTTATTCTAATGCATCAAGCAAATCAAACAAGTCACAGCAATACAGTTGCACAGAAAGAAAACAGACAGTCAAGAAAGCAGATCAACAGCTTCCACAACTAAGCTCTCCTCTGACATCAACTCAGTCATCAGTCTTCAACTGCTCTTTAGGGCTATCATCTTCAATAGCAAGTGTCAACTTGCTTCTAATACATCCACATAAGTATCAACTTATTCTTTCTTCTTCAAGCTTCAGCTCTCCAGTAAAGTCCACTTTCAGGCTTCAACCCTAATATCAAGTATCAACTTGGCTCCCTCAAGCTCTCAGTGTATCAACATAAGTGCCAACTTATCCTTTATTCCTCAAGCCTCAGCTCTTCACTCAATCTCAATTGGATCTTCTTCACAAGTGTCAACTTGGTCTTCAAGCTTCAGCTCTCTCCTCTTTACCAGTATCAACTTGTTCCTCTTCATCTACAAGCTTCAGCTTCTCAGAGTAATCTTCAAACACAAAGAAGTATCAACTTCATCCTTAAATCTCTTCAAGTAGGGAACTCCATCCTCTAACAAGGGAGAAAGATGCATCCATCAAGAGCAAAGTTTGGATGATTGGTAGCAGAGTGAAGACCAAAGGTCACCACTAAGCATCCTATCATCAGAGAAAGGGACCCTCAAAGGTTCTACCAACTTGTAAAGAGCCACACATCCTAACAAAGGAGGGATGAGGCCTTTATAAGGGGACCTTACATCATAGGGAAGAATGTAAGTGATCAACATCTTCCATGTTTATGAAGGAAGAGAATCTATCTAGAAGCTCTGCCTACAAACCCTAATCTTAACACCTAATCAACACTACACCAAAAAAGGGGGATATCTTCACATCCAAGCTTCTTCAAGTAATCCATTGCATCTTCAACTTGTCTTCATCATCACCCAAGAGCAAGAGAGAGAAAACCCTAATCTAAGGGAACTAAAGAAGTCATCCTAGTTGAATTAGTGCATTAGAATCATCTAAAGTTAGCATCTAAACTAAAATCAAACAAAAATAGAAAACTACCTTGAAAAATCCTATAAAAATTCCTAAGGGATCCTAATTCAATCATGAATCTACCCTACAAAAATAAGAGGTTGAATCATCCACCAAGTTCTAAAAATAAAACCTAAATCACAAGGTATCAACCATAAACCCTAAAAATGGAGCTCTTAAGGTTTCAACCTAAACTACCACTTTCATTCATCACAAAAATGTTAGAAAAATCTATGGGGAGCATGAATATCTATGCTAACTACTCACAAAAAACCAAGGCCAAAATCGTCATCACATGATCAAACCAAATTTAACAACATCAAGCATCAAACATGCTTATTTTAATATCAATTAAAATGTAAAAATGCACATAAAATCAGAAAATGCATGAAATAATAATATTTTTTATCTAAAAAATACTAGATTCAATCATGAATCCATAGCAAAAAGAATGGGATTAATTGAGTTATTTTTCCATTTTTTATGAATTAATCAATATCCATGAATAAAATGAAAAAATTATGAAAATCAAAAGAAAAATGACAAGCGCGTGGTGCATATAGCATAAGAAAGCAGTTCATTTTAGGGTTGGGCCCAAAAAGGGGGTGCTGATAGCATCTATTGCATAAAGCCCAAAACCATCAGATTAATGAAACACTGCATTTCATTTTAGTTCAGAAATCCTTCACAAATTTCCTTCACGCGTGGCCGTTGGATGGGGTCTTTAGTCCAAGTTAACCCAAGATCTAATGGCTCTGGGATCATCTTCCCCAATTTGAATCTCTGAAACTCAGGCCACCTGCGCGCCATAGTCACCGCCGGTGACATTCTCCGGTCAACATTCTACAACCCTAACTTTTTATAGAATCCACCATAGGCCACGATTCCTTGATGAATCTTGATCAAAATTTCCTCAGGAATCCATTCATGCCCTTAATTCAATCTAAAACCTCAAGATTCGCAAGAACACAATCTCAACCGAAAATTGGAACAACCCTAATTGGTCATTAATCTTCAAATTTATGATCCCAAAACCTTCCTACACCATTCTATTGTGCATCTAACACCCTAATTCCTCTTGATTCTACCTACATTAAGCCATGGAACAAGAGTTGCATACCTGGTAAAATTGAGCAAACAGAGTGGTTGAATCTTCAAATCAACCTTCAAGAGCTTGCAGAATCCTTCCCTAGCCTCTAACCAAACTTCTGCATGCAATGAAATGGATGGAAATGCTCTGGATTCTTGGAACCAATTCTGAGTTGCAGTTGAAAAAAATCTGAGAGCAAGAACACTATTCAGCCACGAATTTGCCTTGATTATGATCTGGAATCAATTACTAGCATCCATGGAAATGATTGCAATCAACAAAATGGATGGAAAGTGAAGAAAATAGTGTAACCGAATTTAGTTGCAAGCAAGAAATTTTCAATCTCAATCTCTATTCTCTCCTTCAATTATCACTAACCTTCAATCTGAACCCCTTCTACATCATATATAGAACATGTATGGATGATCTAGAAAGCTCTAGATCCCTCTAATGAGAAATCCAATTTCTCATGTCATGGAAAGTTCATCTCATGGTGTGTTCATAACAGCTCATGTTGGCAGCTTGTATTCACCCTCATTCTCTTCCAATTTCTCTCCTAATGGTATTTTGGATGTGTTTGGATTGAAAGGGGCCTTGGTTATGCCTTGAATATTGGTTTGGCAATTGTTACTTATGATGTAAGTAACTACTTTTCAAAGCAAGTCCACAAATTAAACCTCAAGTCAAAATTGTGGCAATGTCAATGTTCTTAAAATGTGTTTTAGAATCAAAATGACATATTACATGCCTTGGTTTGGACATGTAGATCAAAAATCCCAATTTCCATCTTTGGTTCATTTGAAATTCATCCTTATTTTAAGCCATTTTTATGATTTTGAGCTACAAGCAATTCCAACCTCTCATGACCTCTTGGTTAGCCTTAAAACATCATTTTGAACAATTTTTATGTTGAACATTTTCCCATTTGAAGCTTGCAAATAGGAGTTATGGCCTTATGATTGAAATGACCTATAATCTCCAAATGACCAAAATACCCTTGACTTATCAAAGCCATAACTTGAGTTCTACAAATCCTATCAAGTACTTCTAGTACTCTATAGAAAGCTAAGAGGATAAGGAACAACATTCATGTTGACCAATAGTTCATAGGAATCATCCTTCTAGGGAAAAAGTGTCATGCAAGTTGGGCAACTTCCAAGCTCCAAATTCACATACCTCAGATGACCTGTAACTTGTCAAAGTCACAACTTGAGTTCTACAAATCCTATCAAGGACTTCTAGCACTCAAATTAAAGCTACGATCATGCTCTACAACATTCATGTTGGGGGAAAGATGTGATGACAGTCACATATTGAGCTAAACTGCCTTGAAGATAGGGGTCAAACTAGGGGATTTTACACTGTCAAGCCTTAGAAACCCTTGCTTGAAACTTCTCAAACTCTTCAATCATGATGAGTTGACCTTGGAATCATCCTTATAGCATCTCAATGCATCAATAAATGATCACATGGCTCTTGGGTCAAGTCTCAACCTTCCCCAAATCATCAGTTGACTTAGGGTTGACCCAGTCAAACCCTAATTGCACCACTCATGGTTGAGTCTTCTTAATCTTGCACAATGACCTGTCTAGGCCTCAAAAGTGATCTTCAACACTTCTCATGAGCTCTATCAATACCTCAAGTCCATCTCCATGGCTTCAGAATCCTCTGATGGCTTCCTGATCGCGACTTTCTATGTCTAATACAACTAACTGCAAGTGCACAGTCTATCGCGTAGTAATAAAAGATATCGATCCCACAGGGACTCGTAATCAAACTAGTGTTCTCGGGAGTTACTATGTTTAGCTAGGTAGAATATGTTTTAAGGGAATAAGATTGTCACTAAAAGAGGGAACTAAGATTACTATTTAGATTTTAATTAATTGAATCGATACGTAGTAATTGTGTTCTTCAGGGATTTGATAAATTACTAGTGTATGAAATAGTTTTCACAGTTTATTTAAGCAGAAAATGGAGATTTGAAGACTCTCGTCTCACGAAGGTTATTGACGCTAATCATAATCCTAAGGGCCAAACGTACACTTTCGTATCCCGTTCGGGGTTAAAATCATTTTTTGGAAATCTCTAAGTTCTAATCCATTTTAAAGTGCTTTCGCTGTTATTAAAACAAATGCCTAGTGTTTACTATCTGACCTTACCGCAGCTTTCGCTTGGTTTGTATCTTAATTAATTTCCCACTTTCGTGGCAAAACTACTTTTAAATAAGTTCTCGCTTTCGCGACGAAGTTTATTCAGTGAATCAATTTTAAACACTTAGACCATATATTATTTTTGTGAAAAGAAAGTTTTCAAACAAGAGTTATCAAATCCCATTCGAATTATTACTACATATCGATTGCCTAAATTTAGCTAGACATGGAATTGGGAAAAACAAAACATAAATAATAATAATAAATAATAAATTGCATTATAATAAAACAGAAGTCGATAAAAATGAAAACCTGTAAATATGCCAATTGGCCTTTGGGCAGATCCTCCACAGATGTTGGCAGGATTCTGGTCTTTAGTGCCAATTTGATCGTACAGTACAATAGGAATTACAGAAGAGCAGAAATGGAAATGAGTAAATGTAAAGGAGAAATGGATACAAATAAAAACTGGAAAGTAAATTGCTCTGGAAATTAAATTCGGCAGCACTTCGTGGTATGAATGCAACTCCCTTTTTGAAGTCCCCTGCTTCCCTTTTTATAGAAGTGGAATCCCAACGGTTATCTCTGAGGATGATGGACCTTGAGGCAGATAATTTAGGGAGTAGTGGTCCACTTAATGGGAATTGGAACTGCTCTTTTGACGTGTAATCTGAGTGGGGCGTTTTTGCCTGCATGACGGTCATCACAAGGTGTGACGGTCGTCACCCGTGTGACAGTCTTCATGCATCTGTGACGGTCGTCACATCAGCAAAAACAGTCTGCTGCGCTTTTCATTGTGTTTTCACTCCTTTTTCGTCCATATTTCATCTGGGATTGCTTCTTTTCTTCATGTTGCCTTGTTTAGACGTGATCGTTGAATACCTGCAAAAACATCCGACAAATACACGGAAATAACCCGAAATCGGACCGAAAACGGTTAGCTTTTAGTCGAATTATGCATAAAAACATCTATATGATTTCGTGTTATCAAACTCCCCTAAGCTTGAATCTTTGCTTGTCCTCAAGTAAAACATGGAAAAGTCGGCAAGCACGAGGCTGCTTCTTCGTTCGCAGAGTTTGGAAAAGCCGGGATTCTTGGTAGGAACAAGACGAGTATCATGACGACACTGGACTATGAGTCTCCGGAGGTCTCCTTTTTATGCAAATCGGTCTCAGTCATGCTACTGTATCTTGGTGTCAAGGTTCTTGCGGCAAGTTCACCCTGTTTGTTCTAGCGCAATCACATTAAGCCCGTTGTCCGCACACATTCATGGCAAGTCGACCTGTTAGTGAATATGATCTCGTTTTTGTTTTTGATCTTCTTCATTGATCATAATTTTATGTCATTGATTTTCAATGAGTTTTTCGTGCCGTTGGGCTAAATGCTCGGGTGAGGAGCACCTAACTTAGAAGGAAACGTATCTTATATTCTTGGGCTTTTTAGCTCTCTTTTCATGATTTTTCATCTTTTTGGAGATCATACACTTATTTGCATCGGTCGCTCGCTTAGAAGTGTTTTTAGGATGGTGCTGACTGCTAGTATAAACTACTTGGGGTTGAGTTTGCGTAGACACTTGAGACTTTGGTACACGTAGGTGGTGAAACCGACTCGCATAAACTAGAGATCTAAGGTGTCTGGACGATACTGGTTTTATTAGAACTGTCGTTTCCTCGGAGTTTCAAAACTTGTTTTGAACTCAGGTGCATTCTCGTGATGCTTTTGCTTTTGAGGAACAAATGAAATTTTTTGTTTACGTTGAATAATGTGGGGATTGTTTGCGTAACGTGAAAAATATATAGACGAGCTTTATTTGCTAGAAATAGAAAGTGTAAAAATAGATATTACTGAAATTCAAAGTGCAGTGAAATGGAAATAAAGGAAATAAAGGAAGTTCAGAGTACAGTGGAAATAAGGCTCCGCTCCCACACTATCTCGATCAGTGTCCTTACTGATTCATGAAGCATGCGAGAGGGAGATACAACTGAAAATGAAAATACAAAGAACTGAGATATAGTAAACAATGAAGGGAAAAAATGAAAATCTAGTCCCGGCCTCTGTCACGTCCACGCTGGTGTCCTCTAGCTCTAGCAAGGGCTACTCTGTCCTCATAGCTCATGGCTCCGGTGTGGTAGACCGTATCTCGGAGTCCTTCGACCTGCAGGGTCAGATTCGCTAGGCTCTCAGTGATCGTAGCTTGGCCGGTGTGAAGTTGTTGCATTTGAGTCCGGTGCCAAGCCTCGAACTGGTCAGCTCGCTGGTTCTGCTGCTGCAGCATCGTGAGTATATGTGCCTGCTGGTCTAGGGAGCGACGGAGGTCCTCTTCGGTGTAGTCGGGCACGGG
This sequence comes from Lathyrus sativus, assembly GCA_963859935.3. Taxonomy (NCBI): domain Eukaryota; kingdom Viridiplantae; phylum Streptophyta; class Magnoliopsida; order Fabales; family Fabaceae; genus Lathyrus; species Lathyrus sativus. Next base: position 254,850,006 of record OZ012741.1, read on the forward strand.
ATGGTGACGGTGGCGGCGAGAAGATGTACCTACTAGAGGAGGAGGTTGCGATGCCTCTGGCTGCTCGGACCTGTCCAACTCAGCTTGGATTTCATCGTCGGAATCATGAGTGGTATCCTGAGTGGGAACAGTGGCAGCAGGAGGGGCAGTAAGGTCGAACAACCAGTTGGTACGGTCCTCTGGATGGATGCGGGTGCGGGACGGAAGGATGATGCTTCTGACGGTCTTGCCACGCACAACCGGATGGTATTTCCCGTCAGCTCGGGAGCGGATGAGATGGGAGGCTCTGCAGTGGTCGGTGTCAAGGAACACCGAGGGGATGGAATGGAGGTGCTGAAGGCGATCGCCAAGGTTCAGCCCAAGTGCAATAGCCGTGACAATCCCTCCAAAGTAGAATGGCTTCGAGCCACGGTTGCAGTTGGCCTGAATGTGAGCCAGCAGAAACGGGGCAGCATTGACGGGTTCATTGTTGAAGACGCAATGAAGAAAGAAGAGCTCCTTGGAGTTCACTTTGTGGTTGCTGTCTCTGGCGAAGATAGTGTTACTCAACGCTCTGTGAAAGTACCTGATGGTGGGGTTATGGATGTGAGTGGCGTGCAGGGAGTCCCAACCATCGGCATTTAGGCCGGTCAACTGATACCACAGCGCGAAGGCTTCGTGCTGGAACTGATCAGTGATGCGACGATGAGCGTTGTCGCCGCGAGGTAGCTGTAGGATGCCGGCAATCTGGTTCTGGTGCATCTGATAGTTGACGCCAAACATCCGGAAGCAAGCGGCACCTGAATGCTGGTTGAGTTCGCCGCTGCCTGTAACATAAGTGAACGAACTCAAGAACTCAAGAGTGAGTTGTTCGTAGGTTGGCTGGGGGTTGGTGCAGAGGTTCCAGATGCCTGCTCGTTGAAGCATCCAGGTTACACCTTCAAGGAGTCCGAGCTCCGTAAGCGATGGAAGGTGCGGGTAGTGAGTCGGCTGGAGTGACCTCTGATGAAATGCAATGTACTGTGCTCGTTGTCTTTCGCCTAACTCGCCCTCAGGGAAGGAAATGTTGCTGACATCTGCGTTTCCGGCCATTGTTGAAGATGGAGAGGTTTCTGAGGTGTTGGGGTTTTTCTGCAGAGAGGGAAAATTGACAGAACGGTGGTTTGGAGGTTGAATTTGGAGTTGAAGTTTATAGTTCAATGTGGGGAGGATGAAAATTCGTAGTGGGGTATGAGTTTGGAAGTTTGAAAGTGATAATGGGGGGAGTGGAAGGGAACATGAACCCTGTTTTATCAGATAGCAGTTCTGGACTGCGTGACGGTCGTCACAAAGGTGTGACGGTCGTCACCCGCGTGACGCTCGTCATGGGGCTGTGACGGTCGTCACAGCAGCAAAATCTGCAGAACGCAGAATTTTGCTGTGAGGGCGTACTCGTGGTGATTTTAAAGCTTAGTAATGATATGGTGATGTAATATAACAGCCAACAAGCAACAATTAATGCGAAAACAAAATAATTAAATAAAAACTAGAATTGAAATAACATAAAATGGAAACAATTGTATGTAGTACATAATGAAAACTAACAATGCGAAAAATCCAAAGGATTAAATTAAACTAAACTAGACTAGACTAAATTGAAACTACTGCTACGAGCTAATAACTAATCTTTTCGTGCCTTCAACTCATAGAATTTCTGTGAATAGTAGTCGAGTTGGTCGCAGACGAGATCCATGAAGCCTACCAGTTCGTTGTGCATGCCTGCGATATCAGCTTTTACATTAGTCATAGCTTTATCAACATCGTCCAATCTGAGTAACACGGTATCCATTTTGTCGGTGGTCTCCGCAGGGATAGGCTCAGGATAAGTATTGTAGTGTGGAGGATTCATAGGGTCTACTTCAGTTTCAGAGGCAGCGTCCTCATAGTACATATAGTCGTGTGCCTCAGAGATGTGGTCACTGTCATACATATAGTTCTGGGGTGTTGACTGTGGTGAAGGAGGTCCCATAGGCTCATCCAATTCGTAGAGCCAGTTATCCTTGTTGTGGATGCTTGTCATCAGATGATCAGGCAATGTGAATAGCTGTACTGGTTTTTCGTTAATAAGGTACTCATACGGTCCAGGTCCCATAGTCCCTAAGATGCGCCTGTTAAAGCAGAATTGTATGTTCATGGGTCTGATTGTACCAAAACGAGTGCTGGCATTTAAATGGAATCTAAGGCCAAGCTCGTGGGCAATCATTGTTACTAGTCCTCCTATAAGAATAGGTGTCTGAGGTTCCAGCGTGAGGCGTTTGAAGGATCTCATCATGAAAGGCACTGCATTTACTGTCCGTCCCTGAGAAGCACAGAACATGATGAATAACTCTTCCTTAGACACTGTAGTAATATTTTCTTCTTTTCCAAACAAAGTGTGAGCTAGTATCTTATGGAAGTATCTAAAGGCTGGGTTATGAATGTCATCATTGTACATTTTGTCTGGTTTAGGGTGATAGTCGCCTGTGATTCTACCCCAGAAGTGATCGAGTTGCAAATCAATATCGTCATCTTTTGCACTGATGAACACATGCGGTCCGCTAGGGATTCCTAGGAGGTTAGCTAGTGACATCCTGCTGTGGGTTTGGTCCATTCCAAACAATCGGAAGGTAATCAACTCTGTGCTGGATCCAAAACCATAGTTGGGTGTGTATCTGAAAGAACTAAGGAATTTGTAGGTAAGATCCTTGTAGGTAGCGAAACGTGTTTTCAAAGCAGTGTTCTCCCAACCCAGTTGATTGAACAGGTATTGAACGCTATCCGTGATCCCTAGTTTATCCATAGTAGCCTTGTCATAATACAACGTTAAGGCGAATTCTCTTTCGGTCAGTGCTGCAAATCTTGCCTTTTGAGCGAGTCCTCTGAAGTGAACCTTTGTGAAGTCGTACTCGGCCATATTCGCAGGTAATTCGGAGAAAATAGAAGGAATGTTTTGAAGACTTTAAAAATCCTGAAAAGTTTGAAACAAGAAATTGAAGTCAGGATTTTTAGAAACGAAAAGTGGTAGAAACAAAAGGCAAAAGAGAAAAAATAAAATAAGAATAAAAGTACGAAAATGAACGAAAGTAGAAAGTAGTAGTAATTTTAGGATTTTTGTTGGATTTTTCAAAGTAGAATTTTAAAGAAAAATGAAATGCAATAACGAGGGAAATTTTGGGTTGCCTCCTAGTAAGCGCTGTTTTTAACGTCTAAAGCCTGACGATAGCTTGGTGAGAAGCTATTCGGGTGTCTGAGCTGGAAGCTCGAGCAATGTTATATTACTGACTTGAGGACTGTTGTCGTTCTTATTGTAATGTTTTAGACGTTGCCCGTTTACGATAAATGGTGCGTTTGTCTTATCGGTAATTTCAACAGCTCCACTCTGAAGTACTTTAGTCACTTCATAGGGTCCAGACCACCTAGATTTTAGTTTTCCTGGGAAGAGTTTTAATCGTGAATTGAAGAGCAATACGATGTCTCCCACACTGAATTGTTTCCTGATTGAACGTTTATCATGCCACTTTTTAGTTCGTTCTTTGTAGATACGGGCATTTTCGTAAGCGTCTAATCGAAGTTCTTCCAACTCGTGTAAGTTCAAGATTCGCTTTTCTCCTGCCTCTGTGTAGTTGAAGTTGAGTGTCTTAATGGCCCAAAAGGCCTTATGCTCTAACTCTACAGGGAGATGGCAGGATTTATCGTAAACTAATTTATAGGGGGTAGTACCTATTGGTGTCTTAAATGCGGTCCTATAAGCCCATAAAGCTTCTTGTAGCTTTGATGACCAATCTTTTCTCGAGGTAGCGACCGTATTTTCCAATATCTGTTTTATTTCTCTGTTCGAGACCTCTACTTGTCCGCTAGTTTGCGGATGATAAGGTGTAGCTACTCGGTGCCTGACTCCATATCTAGAAAGAAGTTTATCGAATATTCGTGATATGAAGTGAGATCCTCCGTCACTAATGACGAGTCTGGGTACACCGAATCTAGGAAAGATTGTGTTCTTGAAGAGTTTGATTATTACTCGTACGTCGTTTGTTGGAGCAGCTACGACTTCTATCCATTTAGATACGTAATCGACAGCGACGAGTATGTAGTTATTTCCAAAAGAAGGTGGGAAAGGTCCCATGAAATCTATTCCCCAGACGTCGAACATTTCTACCTCTAAGATTCCTTTCTGAGGCATTTCATTGCGTCGTGAGATGTTTCCAGTTGTTGCACCCTAAAATTTGACCAACCGATTCTCCTATCGAGTTCGTGGTTCAATTTGTATTCGCATATCAGATGCATGACATTTGTACACAGACAGAGGGCGTCAGGGTTACAGCTTGGTTTTCATATACCGGATATTTCAGACCCAGTCTAGATCATCAGGGTTTTATTTTCGGGAAAATTGTGCGCTTCTCGGTGTTTTCAGCTTGCATGGTGGTTTTGGGGATATTATGATGCCAGGGGTTTACTGTTTGCGTCGATCTGGTCTCGCACGCTCTTTTATGGTGATCATTTGCATTTGTCTGCATTCTTTTAGAGTTTAATAGCCTTTTGAGATTTGTTAATAGGCTTTATAGATTTTTTAGAATTTAAATAGGTTTTTAATATTTTTTTAATAGCTTTAAATCATTTTTTAGGATGTTATAGAATTTAAATGGGTTAATGGCTTTTTTTTTATAGTTTTAAATAAATAATATAGATTTTTTTTGAATTAATAGGATTTTAATAGATTGTTAAATAGGAGTCATTAGAGTTTTTAGTTTTAGATATAGATTTTAATCTAGATAATGGAAATTAATGGTCTTTTCCATTAGTTTAGAGGTTAGTGGAATTATTAGAGTTTTATTAGTTTAGTTTAATATAGAAGTTGATTAGAGGTTAATTCTTCTTTTAGATTTAATTAGGGTAATTAGTGTAATATAGAATTTAATTAGGTGTTAATTCTGTTTTTAGGAATAATAGGGATAATTAGGATTTTAATCTTGTTTAGGGTCTTATTAGGGTTTATCAGGATTAATTAGGATAGATTAATTTTCATTTAGAGTTGATTGTAGTGTTAATTTTTAGTTAGTTAGGTTTATGTTTTTGATTAGTTTCAATTGGGTTTAATCAGTTTTTTTTTTCCAGTTTTTTTAGGGTTTTATTGGCCATTTTCGTTTGGGCCCAGTTCAGAGTTTTTGGAGGCCCATTATCAGTTTTTTTGTTCTCTTTTTCGTTCAGTCCAGAAAAGTGACACTTGTCACTATATAAATGGGGCCACGCGTGCAATGATAGAGGACCCACCTCATTGACCTCACAACTCTGGCTCCCTCTCTCACTGACACCTCACCCCACTATCTCTCCCTCTCTCTCTCCACGCCACTCCACGTGCCACGCATGCACCCTACCACTGAGACACTTGTCTCCACCTAGCCATCACCGGAACCCCTCGTCGCCAGCCATGCAAATCCGGTGACCGCCCCACCGCCGGCCACCCTAACGCCTTCCGGCCACCGTAACAACCCGCCGGAGCTATTTTTCTGCCCAGAATCCTCACACCTTCTCCTTTCTTCTCCGATCTTCCCCGTTCCTCTTCATCCATAACTCGCCGGAAAATTCATGTGTCGCCGGAAACTTCAAAGGAATTCCAGAAAAATCCTCAAGAACTTCATTGTTCTTCATGTTTCCCAGCAACATCCAAGGACCTTCAACTGCATCAACCAAAGCTTACGCCCAGACTTTCGTCCACGATCATCATCCTTTGGTTTCCAGAACAACAAACTTTCAGCGAGATTACCAGAAAATTGTTTAGATCTTCTTAATCTTCGTTCGCCTTCAATTGAGGATTTCCAGAACCGTCATCCTCATCCGTATTCATCAACAACAAGTTCTTCAGCAAGCGCCTTGGATCTTCATCGGGAAATCTTCTCCGTTTGTGGATCTTCAGCGAACTATTAGCTTCCTCAACGAGCTTCAAGTCGTTCGTCTTTCCAGGTTCCTAACTTCTTCCTTGCATGCGTGTGTTAGTTTAGCTGTAGATGCAGTTCTTGAGATGTTTAGGTTAGAGTTTCTTGTTCTGATGAGTTCTGTTGATTGCATGTGTGATAGTGATTAAGGTATAGTTTTCATTCAGGATGTGTGAGGGTTGAGGTTATTTTGAGAGGATTCTGGAGAGGAGTTTCAGAGGGGAGAGAGGTTGGGGGGGAGCGGCGCTAGGGTTGCAGTGAACAGTGATCCGATTTGGGGGAAGAAGGTGGTTTTGCTGATGGGTAACTTGGATTAGGGTTTGGGCTGGGTTAAGCCCAAGTGTGAGTTGCTGAAGCTCACCCCCCGTTTGCTCGTCATCCCCCCCTGGCTGTGAGAGGATCAGAGTGGATATGGATTGGACCTTGCCCTGAGTTGCTAGGCGCACCCCCCTAGCGTAAGCCCAATGGGAAAATAACTAAGGGTTTTCTATTAGTGCACCCCCCCCTGTTTTGTTTTTTTTCTTTCTTTTTATTTTCTTTGTTTTGTTCATGTTAGAAATAAATTCATAAAAATAGTAGGATTGAGCAATTGATTCCCTTCTTTTTTCTGTAGATTGATATTTCAATGTAGAATTTTATAATGCAAAAATATTAATTTGATCATGCATTTTCACTTTTATTTGCATTTTTGTATTTTAATTGATACTGAATGTTTGGTTTGTGACGTGCCTGCCTTGCTGATTTTATTTCTCCCATTTGGTATTGAATTTTGCTCTAGTTTTTCAGTATGTTATACTAGACTAATGCATGCTCCCCATAGAGCCGTGTATGTTTCCCCTAGATTTTTGGTAGATTTTTATAGGGTGTTCTGTTATTTTTGTTTGAGCCTGGGAATAGGAGAAGTCTTGATGGCTTCTGACTTTGAAGTTCAATTGTGGTTGAACTTCAGAGATAGTTTCTTTTGGGTTTGAGGGCCTGTGGTTTCTTCTTGGAGGTGGAGGCTGGATGAAGTCTGAGTGGAGCTTGCAAGGATGCATGGTTTGAGGTTCTAGTCTAGGAGCTTGCTCTCTGTTTGTGAGGTTTGAGATCTTGAAGTTTGAGGGAAATTCATGGTACTGTCCTGAGGAAGGTACTATAGTTGGCTTTCATTCATTATTCTCACCTCTTTCTCAAGTATCCAATGATGTTGGAGCCTTCATGTGAGATTAGTTTCTCCTTAGGAGGAATGTAAACCGATCACAGTTGTTGAGCCACATGGGATATGATTCCTAAGTGGAAGCCCCCTAGTACTTTCCTGAGGAAGGCACTATGGGTCTGTTCACTTAGTTCCCTTAGTTCATGTAGGATTTCTCAAGTATCCAATGATGTTGGAGCCTTCATGTGAGTTTAGTTTCTCCTGAGGAGGAATGTAAACCGATCACAGTTGTTGAGCCACATGGGATATGATTCCTAAGTGGAAGCCCCCTAGTACTTTCCTGAGGAAGGCACTATGGGTCTGTTCACTTAGTTCCCTTAGTTCATGTAGGATTTCTCAAGTATCCAATGATGTTGGAGCCTTCATGTGAGTTTAGTTTCTCCTGAGGAGGAATGTAAACCGATCACAGTTGTTGAGCCACATGGGATATGAGTCCTGAGTATAAGCCTCCTAGTACTTTCCTGAGGAGGGCACTATGAGTCTGCCTACTTAGCTCCCTTTCTTTGGTAAGCTTGTCTTGAAGCTTGAAGACTGGGATTGATTTCTCTTGTGTAGGGTTTTGCTTTAGGGCTTTGCTTAGAGATTTGATTAGGGTTTTGCATAGGGCTTTGCTCAGAGGTAGATTAGGGTTTTAGGGTTGTTCAGGGTCCTGCTCAGGGGTAGTTTCTTGCTTTTGGATAGGAGTTTGCCAGGCTGGTTAGCCTTCTCTTTGTGTTGATTGACTTGTGTGGTGCTGTGCTGCATTAGACATAGGGGTTCATCTAGATATTTCTGAGATAAGTGCATCTTAGAAGTAGGCTCTATGTGCATGAGAAGTTGAGGTGGTCCTCCTTCTGCTTGTTTGTTATTGAGTGGCTTTGCTTGCTGGTATTTGGTAGAGCTGAGCTCCCTTACCTCTGGGGTGTGTGGCCTTTGTGCCTTGATTGTTTGGTTGTTGCATTCATACATATTTCTAGTATTTCTTTACTTTGCAGTGATTCCTGTTTGCTGTTTGGTTCTGTTGCCATGATCCCCTTAGGAACTCTAACTTCTCTGCTGTGGAGGAGTTATGATAGACATTAGGTTGGTTAACCAGGCATGATAACAGTAGGTAGATTCCCCTTTTCAACCATAGTTTTAGGGTGTCTCTTTCCTTTCTCAAAACAACAGAAAAACACTTAATAAAGGATAAAACAAAAGTGAATTCATTTCTTCCGTTAAAAGATTTGAACAAACATCGAAACCTTCTTGTCCTCCTGGACTGTGAAAACCCTTGGTTAAGGTGCCTTCTTTCATAAAAAACACTTGAACAGCTTGTGTCGTGCGTAGTCGAACTATGTTTGCTCTGATCTTCCATGCCGTGTGGAAGTACGTAGGCACAGGACGCGATGTCCTGGCGAGCAACCTTCCCCCCGTCTAGACGTAGGTAGTCGAACTACGTTGACTCTGACTTTCCCATTGCACGAGGGAGTACGTAGGCCCAGAACACCGTATGTTCTGTCGAGTCATGTCCTTTGCTTTTCTTTTCAGACTGACCATTAGCGTAGATAGATAAATACACCCTTTTTCCTTATAAACACCAAGCGTGGATCCCGTCGAGTACGACGGACGTGAGGGGTGCTAATACATTCCCCTTGCGTAACCGACTCCCGAATCCAGGATTTGGTTGCGATGACCATACCTTTTCCCGTTTTCGCGAGGTTTTCTTCGAGCGTTTCCTTTCCCTCCGTTGGGATAAATAACGCACGGTGGCGACTCTTCTGTCAGCCGGCGCCGATTTTCGCAGTAGCGACAACTGGCGACTCTGCTGGGGATTTTGTAGCATCTAGGGACTTTTCCCATCCCTTATGCTGGGACCGTTTCCCATCCCCTACGCGAGTCAATCCTAGCGCTTGGGTGTTCATCTATTGGGTGTTGTGCATATGTGTTTTATCTTTTCGCACTTTACTTTCCCGCACCTTTACCTTTCCGCATTTACTTTCAGCATTATATTATTGTGATTATTGCTGTGGGAGAAGGAGGTTACTATGAGTGAGAAGCCGGACATGGGCTTGAGTATGCACCTAGACATAGTTGCGGAGAGTAGTAGACGGACCTGTCTGCTAAGCAGGCACAGTTCCCTACGAAATCTGCGCTCAGACGAGGTTCTCGCAGAGGTGCTCCTTTCCGGTCCTGAGGATATGAGGGGAGTCCAGACGTGAGGATTGTCGACTCTGGGGACCGATCATTTGGAAGTCAGCTAAGTGAGGCCTCTTCATGACTTGATGATGCCACTCCTTCTGGGAATCGTATCGTCACTCATGAAAGTCTGTGGCGCTGATGACCGCATAAGATGCCGTACCTTTGTCCGTGGATTAGGTCCATCATACCTGTGAGGGGGATTGGGTTATTGCAGGAAAACGAGCCTTCAGAAACCATGATTTAGTATTTATCAGATGGTCTTCTTGGCTCGTTAACAGGTGTTGTTTGGATCAGATGGATTTCTTGTATGAGATTGATACTATTATCAGATGGTTTTCTCGTCAGTTACAGAGGTTCAGATGGATTTCTTACCAGGGGACTGGTATTTTGGGTGTCAGAGGGTAGTCAGCATCATGAGGTTCTGGTGACTGTGGTGGTTTTCTGTTCTTGACATCACAGAGATGTCCCTCTTCAGGCTACAGCATGACCCCTGTGTTCACTGATTGCATCATTTATCATATTGCATTATTGCATTACCATTTGCATCCAACTAACGTGTGTGTATTGCAAGTACATATTTTCCCTCCCAGTTCCGGTGTTCGTTTCCTAGCAAGACATGGAAGCCATGAAGAGAGTGTTACCCTACAGATTCTCGTCTCCAGATATCAGTCTGTTGTCAGAGTTAATTACTATTGCTAGGAAGAAGGTAATGGGAGATTTCAGGAAGACATATGGGAGGATCCTGACTTATGTTTACCAGCCCTCGGCTTATGAGATCAGCGGCATTTACACCCTGTTGCAGTTTTATGATGCTGAGCTCAGGTGTTTCGTATTTCCTGATTTTGTCTTGGCTCCTACCCTGGAGGAGTATTTTGTACTCTTGGATATACCGATTCGCGAGCAGATGCCTTTCTATCACACGGACGCTAAGCCTAATCTGGCTGAGCTTTCTGATATTCTGCACTTAAGAGAGTTTGAGCTGACGGGGAAGATGACCAGAAGAGGAGATGTGTGGGGATTTCCGTTGGATGTTTTGGTGGAGAAGGCTCGGGAGTATGCCAAGAAGGGTGGCTGGGTTGTTTTTGACGCCATCCTTGCTGTGTGTGTTTATGGAATTGTATTGTTCCCAAATATTCCTGATTTTGTTGATGCAGATGCTTTCTAAATTCTGGCTGCAAAGAACCCAGTTCCTACTTTGCTGGGAGATATCCACCATTCCACTCACTACCAAAATGAAAAGCGGCGAGGAAGGAATGTCTCTTGCTGTGTACCTCTACTGTGCCGGTGGTTTACTAGTCATATGCCGAAGTCAGGGCCTTTTGTCACTTCTATTGATTCTTTAGGATGGCCTGAGCGCTTGATGGGGTTGACTTCTGAGAATGTGGTGTGGGTTAACGAGGAGGTGTTCGGAGTTGAGATCATATACAGATGCGAAGGATTCCCTAATGTTCCTTTGATAGGAAGGAAAGGGTGTGTCAATTACAACCCTTCCTTATTAATCAGGCAGTTTGGGTATGTACCTCAGGAAGCGCCGAAGCCCGAGGAGATACAGGAATCTCTGTATCTCACTAGGGAAATAGAGGAAGAGATGTTGATCAAGCTTGAGAAATCATGGAAGAACCTGTATAAGAGAGGGAAGCCTTCAGGCAACGCAGGGGGTACTCGAGTTCTTGGTCCGTATGTGGAATGGATTCGTGAGCGAGCTACGAAGTTCCTTATGCCTTATCCTGCAGTTCAGCCATTGCATCCTCCTCCGGTGGAGGAGCCCACCACTATAGACATGCAGGTATACAAGCAGCTGATGGCGGAGAAAGAAGAGTTAGCAAAGGCTAAGGAAGCTTTAGAGAAAGAGAATGCCCAGCTTCGTCATGAAAAGATCGAAACAGGATATTTATCCAAGCAACAAGCCGAAACTTTGAAACATCTGAAGACCACTTTATTGGAGTTGAATGAAACCAAGAAGCGTCTGGAGTTAGATGTAGACTCAGTTAGCAGTGTATTGGCTACCAAGAAACAAGAGCTGGAGAGGGCTTACACGAAGTTAGCTAAGTTCAGAGAGCATTGGGACCTTACTATGGCCAAACGCAAAGAACGGGAAGAAGAGCTAAAGATACAGGTTGCTCAGTTGGGAGAACAGGTTAAAGTGAAGACTGAAGAGCTTGAAGAAGAAGCATGCCGTCGATACGAGGCTGAACGCAAACTGATTGATGCCACAAAAAATCTGGAAGATTGTCAGCGCAGAGCAGACATCAAGAGGCCCAAACCTGAGGATGGTGCCCAGGATAAGGCTTGGGAAGATTTTGTCAGAGACATCCATGGAACGGTCAGGAAAAGGGATCAGTTGATAGAAGGCTTGATTTATCGACCAGACCATCCAGAGACGAAGAAGTTGTTCGAGGATTTTTGCGACCGTACCCGCACTTGATTTATTTCTTGTATTCTATGTGTTGAGATCACCACCAGGCATGTTGGTTGGGATCCTCCTTTGTCATATTAGTTGTACGGAACATAGTTGCGTAACGCCTTGACGAGACTGTTTTTCCAATATATGAGGGTTTTTCTAAATATTGTCTTTATGGTTTCTCTTGTCTTGCCACCTTGACACTGGAATTGGAGGGGAAATATCCCCAACGCACACATGCACGTTAGCATTTTTGCATTATTGTTTGCATAAATCGCATTGCATTACAGGTTTGTGATCCATGTTCCTTATCATTCTGCATCCATCCCCAGGTATTTTCAGGATTGCAGAAAGGCGGGTCCACCGTTACTCTACCAGAACTAATCACAAGAAGATCATGGACAACGTGCAGAGTGAAATGCAAGAGATGCGTGACAGGATGGCCCTGCTCATGCAAACCATGGAGACCATCGCTAAAGGACAAGAGCAGCTGCAGAATCTGGTTCAACCGATAGTCGCACGGGCTGAAAACAACGGGACACCGCATGGTGAAAATATTGCTGCTTCTCCCCGAGTTGAGAATCGTCAAAGTACCGATGCTATTCCCATAACCGGTTTGAACGCTGGAGAAACTGGTCCTGTAGGTGGAGGTGGGAACACCGGTAATATGAATGCCAATACAGATACTGCTGGGGTATTTGTGGGTAACGTCAATCAGGGTTTGAACGGAGGCGTTGAGAATGTCGGAATGAATGGTATTAATGGTAACCAGGGCTTCAATGGTGTGAACATGGGGTATGGCAACATTGCCGGCACCAAGGCTGGGTTTGGTGACTATGGTTATGGTGATCTTGGATATGGAATTGGGGCATACAACGCTCAAGAGAGGGGCAATCTGAGGTATGACCCCAGGTATTTCCAAACGGGTCCGGGCCGTGATGCAGATTATGTTGGATACAATGCAGTACCTCGCTGGGAGGATCGTCAGGAGGATGTGTTCTCTGGTCAGAACGAGGGTTATGAAAGAACTAGGGATGACAACTATCGGATGAGATTGCTAGAAGAGAAAGTGAACGGATTAGCCAGCCAGAATGCTCTTGGGCTGGATATGTCAAATATGGGGCTGGTCCCAGGATTGAGGGTCCCGCTGAAATTCAAAGCGCCGTCATTTGATAAGTACAAAGGGGATACATGCCCTAGGGTGCATGTGCGCGCATTTTACAGGCGTATGTCTGCGTATTCTGAGGATGAAAAGATGCTAATGCACTTCTTCCAGGATAGCCTGTCAGGGCCATCGCTGGAGTGGTACATGAGCTTCTCAGTATAATAGTGATCTCGCCCCTAACCGAGTCCAGCTACAAAGCATGTCTCAAAAGTCTAGCGAGAGCTTTAAGGAATACGCCCAGAGATGGCGAGATCTGGCTGCTAGGGTACACCCTCCGATGGTGGAGCGCGAAATGATGGATATGTTCATAGGAACTTTTTCTGGAATGTACTATGACCGGTTGCTAAACTTTTTGATGAGTACTTTCTCTGAGTTGATTTTGATGGGGGAGCGTATTGAAAACGGGGTAAAGATTGGCAAAATTCAGGCGGGTGAGACCAGTTCCGCAGGAGGTAATAAGAAGACGTTTGGTGGTAAAAGGCAAGGTGATACCAATGATGTATACAATGCTCGACGGAGAAATAGAAGTCAGAACTGGCATCAGCAGTCACAAGTTGCAAGCGTAACCATTCCAGGGCCGTCTCAGCAGCAGAGACAACAACCACAGCAGCAGGCTCAACAACAGTCTAATAATAATCAGCGTAGACTTCAGAACCCACGACCAAGGAGAGTATTTGAGGTACCGCCAGTATCATATGCAGAACTCCTTCAAACTTTGTTGAAATTGCAGCTAGTCGAGAAGAGGACCTTAGCACCACCAACTGGCCAGCCACCAGTCGGGTATGATGTTAATGAGCACTGTGACTTCCATTCGGGTGCACCAGGGCACAATATTGAAAATTGCCTAGCTTTCAAGCATAAAGTACAGGATTTGCTTGATAGTACGGCTATTAACTTCGGGAAGGATGGTCCCAATATCACGCAACAGCCAATGCCCAAGCATGGTGGGGCCGGGGCCAATGCAATCCTGATAGATGATGAGTTGGACTTGGTTTCGGAAGTGAGCGAGCTGAAAACCCCTTTGAGTTACGTAAAGCAGCGTTTATTGAAAGGAGGTGTCTATCCCGGTTGCAGTGAAGAGTGTGATGACTGTTTGATTCAACCTGGGGGCTGTGAGAGGTTGAAGAGGGGAGTTCAAGGTTTGATCGATGAAGGAACCTTGCAGTTTGACAGGTTTAGGGGGAGAGAGAAGTCTGTTGAGACAGAATCTGGAAAAGAGCACAGGGAGATTGCTACGATCACCATTCCGTTCAAATCAGTGACAATTTCGGCATCATCGAAAAGGCCGACCATTACTATTACCAAGGCTAAGCCAGTCCCTTATGAAAGCACAAAGGCAGTCCCGTGGAGTTATGGTGCTGAGGTGTATTGTAATGGGGAAAAGATTGACTTGAATGATCCGCCGGCGGGATCCGTAGACAACATAGTGGGAGCGGGTGGTATAACCCGGAGCGGGAGGATTTTCACTTCACCTGAGGTTGAAGCAGAGAGGCTCTCCAGAGGCAAGAACAAAGTTGTTGAGGGGGAATCTTCGAGGAGTAAGGAGAAAGAGTCGATAACCAAAGATGTGGAAGAATTCATGAGGTTGATCCGCAAAAGTGATTACAATATTGTAGAGCACCTGCAGCAGACCCCGTCAAAGATCTCCATCTTGTCGCTGTTGTTGTGTTCTGAGGCGCATAGAAATGCCCTGTTGAAGGTACTTGAGACATCCTTCGTGCCACAAGAGATTTCAGTTAATCAGCTGGAGGGAGTCATGGCACATGTTAACGCTGGGCATGGACTGGGATTCACGGATTTTAACCTAACACCTCGAGGGCGTGATCACAATAATACCTTGCACATCTCTATCGAATGCCGGGGCACTATTTTATCCCATGTGCTGGTAGACACCGGGTCCTCGTTGAATGTGTTACCAAAGAAAGCCCTATTGAAATTGGATACCCGTGGGTTGTTGTGCACCCCTAGTGATTTGGTAGTGAGGGCCTTTGACGGAACAAGGAGGTCGGTATTCGGGTCAGTAACGTTACCCATCCAGGTAGGTTCGGAGGTGTTTGATACAGTGTTTTACATCATGGACATCCAGCCGGCGTATAGCTGTTTGATAGGGAGACCTTGGATTCATGCCGCTGGGGCAGTGACTTCTACACTCCATCAGAAGCTGAAATATATGGTTGAGGGGAGTATTGTGACAGTGTGTGGCGAAGAGGATGTCTTAGTCAGTCATTTGTCTTCCTTCAAGTACGTGGAGGTAGATGGAGAGATTCATGAAACGCTGTGTCAAGCGTTCGAAGGGATTAAGGTTAAAGAAGAGGCTCCGTTAAAGAGTGAAGGGCAAGAGGTGGTCGTCTCCTCATATAAAGAAGCCAAGGCGTTGGTACAAGCAGGAGAGACTCAGAAGTGGGGGCAGGTTCTGGACATCCCAGTGAAGCAAGATAGGTATGGCTTGGGGTATCGCCCATCTCCCTCGCAGAGTGCGCCTAAGTACAAGGGACATGTGGTGTTCACGCCCGGAGGAGTTAGCTTCGAAAGGATTAATGCCGTGTCTGATACGGAGGAAGTAGATAGCGATTGCGACATGGACGCATGGATTCGACCCAGCACGCCGGGGCAAAGCCTATGCAACTGGTCCATCCAGGACGTCATCCAAGTCACCAAACAGTAATGCGTTGTTTTTTCAATTATTGTATGATCACATGTCTTGCCCGGGGCATCGTTGATCTTGTCTTAGGGCCTAACTGTTTACTTGTATGTTTGCATGATCAATAAATGACGGCGTTTTTACATTCAAATGTTGTAATCCTTTTCTTTCTGTTTTTATTTTTCAATAAAATGGCAGCGTGGTTATGCATTTTGCTTGTACATCATTTTTGAAGCACTTAACCGTTTCCCTCGCAGGATTCATGAATTTTCAGATGACATCGACCAAAGACTTCCTATGACTCGTTTAGACTTCGAGCATCCGATCTTCCAAGCTGAGGAGGAGATTGTGGAGGATAGTGACTTACCAGAAGAGCTTAGTCGGTTGTTGAAGCAAGAGGAGAGAGTCATTCTGCCTCACCAGGAAGAGATTGATATTGTCAACTTACGGTCTGAAGAAAGCGTCAGGAATATCCGTATAGGGGCCGCGTTGCAAGTTGACATCAAGCAAGAGCTTATTGAGATGCTGCGTGAATACAGTGATATATTTGCTTGGTCCTACGAGGACATGCCAGGTTTGGATACTGACATGGTTGTTCATCGTCTGCCGTTGAAGGAAGATTGCCCACCCGTGAAGCAGAAACTCCGAAGGACTCGTCCTGACATGGCCGTAAAGATAAAGGAAGAAGTGCAGAAGCAATGGGATGCCGGATTCCTGGCTGTCACCACTTATCCCACTTGGGTCGCTAATATCGTGCCTATGCCAAAGAAAGATGGCAAGGTTCGAATGTGTGTTGATTATAGGGATCTAAACAAAGCGAGCCCGAAAGATGATTTCCCACTACCGCATATTGACATGTTAGTTGACAACACAACTCAGTTTTCGGTATTCTCTTTCATGGATGGATTTTCGGGGTACAACCAGATCAAAATGGCTCCGGAGGATATGGAAAAAACGACCTTTATCACCCCGTGGGGAACCTTCTGTTATAAGGTGATGCCCTTTGGTTTGAAAAATGCTGGGGCAACGTACCAGCGGGCTATGACAACACTTTTTCACGACATGATGCACAAAGAGATTGAGGTGTATGTCGATGACATGATTGCCAAGTCTCAAACAGAGGAAGAGCATCTGGTTAATTTGCTGAAGTTGTTCAAGAGGCTTAGGAAGTTCAGGCTGAGGCTGAATCCCAATAAATGTACCTTCGGAGTGAGATCCGGGAAGCTACTGGGGTTCATTGTGAGCCAGAAAGGAATCGAGGTCGATCCTGCAAAAATAAAAGCAATACAAGAGATGCCAGCACCGAGAACAGAAAAAGAAGTCCGTGGATTCTTAGGGAGATTGAACTACATTGCTAGGTTCATCTCTCACCTAACGACCACGTGTGAACCATTATTCAAACTGTTAAAGAAAGATCAAGCGGTGGTATGGAACGACAATTGCCAAAGGGCATTTGAAAAGATAAAAGAATACTTGCAGGAACCTCCAGTGTTGATACCCCCAGTAGCGGGGCGACCATTGATTATGTATCTGACGGTTCTGGAGAACAGTATGGGTTGTGTTCTCGGTCAGCATGACGAGACAGAAAGGAAAGAGCATGCAATTTACTACTTGAGTAAAAAGTTCACGGATTGTGAATCTCGATACTCCATGCTCGAAAAGACGTGTTGTGCATTGGCGTGGGCTGCCAAACGTCTAAGACAATATATGCTGAACCATACAACCATGCTAATATCGAAGATGGATCCGATCAAATATGTGTTTGAGAAGCAAGCGCTCTCTGGAAGGATTGCTAGATGGCAGATGGTATTGACAGAATACGATATCCAGTATGTTTCCCAGAAGGTCATTAAGGGAAGTGTTCTGTCCGAATATCTTGCCGAACAGCCAATTGAGGATTATCAGCCTATGAAGTTTGAGTTTCCTGATGAGGACATAATGTACTTGAAGGCTTAAGATTGTGACGAGTCGTTGCCTGGTGAAGGTCCTGAGCGGAGTTCCCAGTGGCAATTGATTTTTGATGGGGCTGTCAATTCGTACGGTAGCGGGATCGGGGCAATCATCACAACTCCCCACGGGTCGCACATCCCGTTCACTGCCAGATTGACTTTTCCAGTGACGAATAACGAAGCAGAGTATGAAGCTTGTATTATGGGGTTAGAGGAGGCTATTGATCTCAGGATCAAGAATCTAGACGTATATGGGGATTCAGCATTGGTTGTGAATCAGATTAAGGGAGAGTGGGAGACACGCCAACCTAATCTGGTACCATACATGAATTATGCGAGAAGGTTGCTACCTTTCTTTGATAAGGTGGAGTTTCATCATGTACCTCGGGCGGAGAATCAAATGGAAGACGCCCTTGCAACATTATCCTCGATGTATAAGGTCAACTACTGGAATGAGGCTCCCAGGATTGTCATATCTCACCTTGATAGGCCGGCCTTTGTGTTTGCAATTGATGAAGCATCTGACGGTAAACCTTGGTATTTTGACATACAGAACTTCTTGAAGAACAAGGAATATCCGGCTGGGGCGTCCAGTCGTGATCAGAAGACTCTAAGGAGGTTAGCAGGCAACTTCTATCTGAATCCCGACGGTGTTCTGTATAGAAGGAACCATGATTTGGTACTCCTCCGGCGTGTAGACGAGAAGGAAGCCAATTTACTCATGGAAGAAGTCCATGAAGGAACTTTTGGTACGCATGCCGGTGGACATGCTATGACCAGGAAATTGTTGCGAGCGGGGTATTACTGGTTAACAATGGAGATGGATTGTTTCAAATTTGCCAAGCGGTGTCACAAGTGCCAGATCTATGCAGATAAGATCCACGTGCCACCAAGTCCACTGAATGTTATGGCTTCTCCGTGGCCTTTCTCCATGTGGGGAATCGATATGATTGGCAAGATTGAGCCTACGACATCTAACGGGCATCGCTTCATCCTAGTCGCGATTGATTACTTTACCAAGTGGGTGGAAGCGGCATCTTATGCCAATGTGACGAAGCAAGTGGTGGCCAGATTTATCAAGAGGGATATAATTTGCAGATACGGTATTCCTGAACGGATCATTACTGATAATGGTTCGAATTTGAATAATAAGATGATGAAGGATCTTTGTTGGGACTTTAAGATCGAGCATCATAATTCATCTCCGTACAGACCCAAGATGAATGGCGTTGTTGAAGCGGCCAACAAGAATATAAAGAAGATTGTTCAGAAGATGGTGGTAACGTATAAGGATTGGCATGAGATGTTGCCGTTTGCTTTGCACGGTTATCGCACGACGGTGCGTACATCAACTGGGGCAACTCCGTTCTCACTGGTGTATGGCATGGAGGCAGTCCTGCCATTGGAGGTTGAGATACCATCTTTAAGGGTTTTGCTTGATGTTCAGCTTGATGAGGCAGAATGGGTGAGAAGTAGATTGAATCAACTGAGCTTGGTAGACGAGAAGAGACTGGCATCCATTGCACATGGTAGGCTGTATCAGAGCCGGATGAAGAAAGCGTTCGACAAGAAGATTCGACCCCGAAGCTTTCAGACGGGTGATCTTGTGCTGAAGAAGATTCTCCCACCGCAATCGGATCACAGGGGCAAATGGACTCCCAATTACGAAGGTCCATACATCGTTAGAAAGGTCTTCTCCGGAGGAGCCTTATTGTTATCCACCATGGATGGCGAAGACTTTTCGTCCCCTGTGAACTCGGACGCAGTTAAAAAATACTTTGCTTAAAAGTTGACCCGCTGGACAGTAAAAAGAGAGTCCAGGCAAAAATGGGGCATCCTGGCGAACCAAAAACAGAATAAAAAGGTTCGGGCAAAAGTTAGGGATATAATTGAAAAAATGTACACCCACGAAGTCGAAAACCTACACTGGGCGGCTTCGGCAAAAAGGGGCATCCCGGTGAATCGAAAACCCGCATAGGGCGATTCACGCAAAAGTTAGGGATTTGAGAAGCAAATGACTGCGGTCCAAGTTTGATGGTTAGTGGTTTGGGGGCATCTGGGGGTCAACTATCCAAAGCAATTTCTTCCGAAGACAGAGATCAGGAAAGCGTCAGAGTCCGGCGAGTCATAGGAGGATCGGTTCATGGTGTTCGTCTGTAACACGTTGCCGACATGTGTACAAATTTTATTCTGTATCTTTGTACATTTCTGCATTTTTGTTTATGCGTGACTACCTCTTTTCAGGAGTTGCATCTGATGTACAAATCTTGCCTATCCTCAGGCCGTTATCAATAAAGTGTGTTGTTCAGTGTAGTGTGTGACTTTGGTTTTAACTTTTACAGTTTTGTTTGTAAAAAACGCCGATGTTTTTGATAAACTTACATGCGTGTAAACAGGCGGGCCTCGGCCGATGATTGTTAAAACCGGAAATTACCTAAATGGTTGTCATGGGTGATTACCAAGATGTTTCTTTTTGCATAGATTGTCTTGTGTTTGCTTGTTGACTTTTGCAGGTATTCAAAAGCTCGCAAAGTTCCCCGCCAGAGTCCATGGCAGGCTAATACCCTCTCCAGAGGATGAATGTTGTGTCTTCCCCCGGTGAAGTCGCCCCAGGTAAGATTGAATGTTGCCTCCCCAGGAGAGTGGAGTTTGCGTCAAAGGAAAAGATCAATGCACCTTCAGTAGTTCAGAAGTGGCTTATCAAGCAGAGCAGAGTCCTCCCCAGCGAAGGTCGAGACGGATATGATTAACTCGCCTAAAGAGTTTCTTGTGTAGTGCGAATCAGAGCACACCGGTCGATCCCCAGCTTGGTGATAGCAGGATGAAGTATCCCCACATGGCGTAATCAGAGTGTGATAGCTTTGAAAGCAGTTTCCAGGACTGCTTTTCCCTTTCCCCAACAGGTTGATCCTTCCTCGTCAGGATGATCATTTTTTCAGCAGAGTTTGAAATTGTGAGCTACTGTCCCAGCAGGACGGTTATCCCCAGCGGAGTTAGTTCATCTTTCCTGCATTTATTTTGTTGGAAGCGTATCGGTGGTATTCTGGTTATCCCCAGCGGAGTTAGTTAATCTTTCCAGCATTTATTTTGTTGGAAGCGTATCGGTGGTATTCTGGTTATCCTCAGCAGAGTTAGTTCATCCTCCCAACATTTATTTTGTTGGAAGTGTTCTGGTAGTACCCCGATCACCCCCAGCGGATCCAGCTTGTCTTCAGCATTTATTTTGCTGAAGTAATTCCTTTGCATAAGCATGCATCATAAGCATTTGCATTTCACACAAATACGTGGCATTTCCATGTAGTATGGAAGCATTACAGCATCATCAAACATGTGCATTTGGAAGTATAAGCAGGATTGAGTACCCGTCTAGCCTCAGGTATTTTCTGTCGATAAGTGAGATCGTGGTTTGCCGAGATGGGTATGTTTTGTTTGCGGCACAGAACACGCAGTGATCGTGTTTTCTCCTGTCAAGAGAGTTGTGGCGCAAGGCACGCAGTGATCGTGGTCATCGTTATGTTATGGGGTTTTCACGGAAGAGGTACACAGTGATCGTATTTATCCTACATATGGTTTTGTCTGCAATGCAAAGTACGCAGTGATCGTATTCCTCCTGTTAAGAGGGTTGTGGTGCAGAGCACGCAGTGATCGTGCTTCCTCCTGTCAAGAGGATTGTGGTGTAAAGTACGCAGTGATCGTATTCATCCCGTATGATTTGTTTGCGGCACAGACGCGCAGTGATCGTGTTTTCTCCTGTCAAGAGAGTTGTGGCGCAAAGCACGCAGTGATCGTGGCCATCGTCATGTTATGGGGTTTTTGTGGTAGAGTACGCAGTGATCGTATTTGTCCCGAATGTTTTTGTTCGCAACGCCAAGACGCGCAGTGATCGTGTTCGTCTGGTTATAGAGGGTGGTCATGCCAGGCACGCAGTGATTGTGTTCGTCATGTTATATTCCCCTAGCAGAGTTTGCTAGGTCAAGCACTTTTTCCCCCAGCTGAGTCTTTCTTAGGATGCTGTGGTGGCAGCAGTGGAGGATGGTAATGCAGATTTTTTGGGTGGTTACCCGTAATTCCCTCAGCAGAGTTATGTGCTCCAGCGGGATGTTACTTCAATGGGTTACTTGGTTAAGTCCCTCATAATCCCCGGCAGGGTATTCGCCACGGAGTTGTTTGGTTAAATTCCTCTTATGTTTCAACAATGTTATTCTCGTCAGGGTGCTTGGTCAAGTTCCCAATTTCCCCAGCGGAGTGTTTCAGGATACCTATTTCCAGAATAGGTATTGAACGGCCGTCGTCAGAATTGTCCTCTCAGAGTTGCTTGGTTAAGTTTCTCGTGACCCCCGCAGAGCTGCTCGTTCAGGTACGAGCGGAAGGTTGGTAAGAGAAATCAACATTTTCTCGCTGTTTAGTGAATGCTCGTTCAGGAACGAACGGAAGGTTGGTAAGAGAAACTAACATTTTCTCGCTGTTTAGTGAATGCTCGTTCAGGTACGAACGGAAGGTTGGTAAGAGAAATCAACGTTTTCCCGCAGTTTAGTGGATGCTCGTTCAGGTACGAACGAAAGGTTGATAAGTGAAATCAGCATTGTCTCGTTTGGTTAAGCGTTTGCTCATTTCTTCGGATGCGGAAGGTTGATAAGAGAGATCAACAATTTTACTCACTGATCAGTGAATTCTCTCTTCTTCGGAATGGAGTGGTCTATGGACAATATCAGATTATTTCATAAGCAGGTGGAGGAATGGTGTTTAGTTGTCGCTGTGGCAAACAGAATTCAGTTCCCTGGTTAATTCTCCCCAAGCAGTGGTGTGCGCAATTTATTTTTGCGGTTGGCAAATTTCAGGGTTTAATTGATATTCAACCGTCATTTACCTTTGAATGTTTGAAGGCTGAGCGCTCTTCACCCATTAAGGTCCAAGCCGCTTGAATAGGGGCAGCTGTTGCACCCTAAAATTTGACCAACCGATTCTCCTATCGGGTTCGTGGTTCAATTCGTATTCGCATATCAGATGCATGGCATTTGTACACAGACAGAGGGCGTCAGGGTTACAGCTTGGTTTTCATATACCAGATATTTCAGACCCAGTCTAGATCATCAGGGTTTTATTTTCGGGAAAACTGTGCGCTTCTCGGTGTTTTCAGCTTGCATGGTGGTTTTAGGGATATTATGATGTCAGGGGTTTACTGTTTGCGTCGATCTGGTCTCGCACGCTCTTTTATGGTGATCATTTGCATTTGTCTGCATTCTTTTAGAGTTTAATAGCCTTTTGAGATTTGTTAATAGGCTTTATAGATTTTTTAGAATTTAAATAGGTTTTTAATATTTTTTTAATAGCTTTAAATCATTTTTTAGGATGTTATAGAATTTAAATGGGTTAATGGCTTTTTTTTTATAGTTTTAAATAAATAATATAGATTTTTTTTTGAATTAATAGGATTTTAATAGATTGTTAAATAGGAGTCATTAGAGTTTTTAGTTTTAGATATAGATTTTAATCTAGATAATGGAAATTAATGGTCTTTTCCATTAGTTTAGAGGTTAGTGGAATTATTAGAGTTTTATTAGTTTAGTTTAATATAGAAGTTGATTAGAGGTTAATTCTTCTTTTAGATTTAATTAGGGTAATTAGTGTAATATAGAATTTAATTAGGTGTTAATTCTGTTTTTAGGAATAATAGGGATAATTAGGATTTTAATCTTGTTTAGGGTCTTATTAGGGTTTATCAGGATTAATTAGGATAGATTAATTTTCATTTAGAGTTGATTGTAGTGTTAATTTTTAGTTAGTTAGGTTTAAGTTTTTGATTAGTTTCAATTGGGTTTAATCAGTTTTTTTTCCAGTTTTTTTAGGGTTTTATTGGCCATTTTCGTTTGGGCCCAGTTCAGAGTTTTTGGAGGCCCATTATCAGTTTTTTTGTTCTCTTTTTCGTTCAGTCCAGAAAAGTGACACTTGTCACTATATAAATGGGGCCACGCGTGCAATGATAGAGGACTCACCTCATTGACCTCACAACTCTGGCTCCCTCTCTCACTGACACCTCACCCCACTATCTCTCCCTCTCTCTCTCCACGCCACTCCACGTGCCACGCATGCACCCTACCACTGAGACACTTGTCTCCACCTAGCCATCACCGGAACCCCTCGTCGCCGGCCATGCAAATCCGGTGACCGCCCCACCGCCAGCCACCCTAACGCCTTCCGGCCACCGTAACAACCCGCCGGAGCTATTTTTCTGCCCAGAATCCTCACACCTTCTCCTTTCTTCTCCGATCTTCCCCGTTCCTCTTCATCCATAACTCGCCGGAAAATTCATGTGTCGCCGGAAACTTCAAAGGAATTCCAGAAAAATCCTCAAGAACTTCATTGTTCTTCATGTTTCCCAGCAACATCCAAGGACCTTCAACTGCATCAACCAAAGCTTACGCCCAGACTTTCGTCCATGATCATCATCCTTTGGTTTCCAGAACAACAAACTTTCAGCGAGATTACCAGAAAATTGTTTAGATCTTCTTAATCTTCGTTCGCCTTCAATTGAGGATTTCCAGAACCGTCATCCTCATCTGTATTCATCAACAACAAGTTCTTCAGCAAGCGCCTTGGATCTTCATCGGGAAATCTTCTCCGTTTGTGGATCTTCAGCGAACTATTAGCTTCCTCAACGAGCTTCAAGTCGTTCGTCTTTCCAGGTTCCTAACTTCTTCCTTGCATGCGTGTGTTAGTTTAGCTGTAGATGCAGTTCTTGAGATGTTTAGGTTAGAGTTTCTTGTTCTGATGAGTTCTGTTGATTGCATGTGTGATAATGATTAAGGTATAGTTTTCATTCAGGATGTGTGAGGGTTGAGGTTATTTTGAGAGGATTCTGGAGAGGAGTTTCAGAGGGGAGAGAGGTTAGGGGGGGAGCGGCGCTAGGGTTGCAGTGAACAGTGATCCGATTTGGGGGAAGAAGGTGGTTTTGCTGATGGGTAACTTGGATTAGGGTTTGGGCTGGGTTAAGCCCAAGTGTGAGTTGCTGAAGCTCACCCCCCGTTTGCTCGTCATCCCCCCTAGCTGTGAGAGGATCAGAGTGGATATGGATTGGACCTTGCCCTGAGTTGCTAGGCGCACCCCCCTAGCGTAAGCCCAATGGGAAAATAACTAAGGGTTTTCTATTAGTGCACCCCCCCCCTGTTTTGTTTTTTTTCTTTCTTTTTATTTTCTTTGTTTTGTTCATGTTAGAAATAAATTCATAAAAATAGTAGGATTGAGCAATTGATTCCCTTCTTTTTTTCTGTAGATTCATATTTCAATGTAGAATTTTATAATGCAAAAATATTAATTTGATCATGCATTTTCACTTTTATTTGCATTTTTGTATTTTAATTGATACTGAATGTTTGGTTTGTGACGTGCCTGCCTTGCTGATTTTATTTCTCCCATTTGGTATTGAATTTTGCTCTAGTTTTTCAGTATGTTATACTAGACTAATGCATGCTCCCCATAGGATTTTTGTGGATTTTTTAGAGATTGATTGATATTGTTTAGGGTTAGAGAATAGAGACCTCACAACTTGCTGGTTAACCCTTGACCATTCACATGATAGGGATTGTTAGTAGCCTTAGAAGTTGACTTAGGCTTTGAGATTTGATCTTGGGATCATAGAGCCGTGTATGTTTCCCCTAGATTTTTGGTAGATTTTTATAGGGTGTTCTGTTATTTTTGTTTGAGCCTGGGAATAGGATAAGTCTTGATGGCTTCTGACTTTGAAGTTCAACTGTGGTTGAACTTCAGAGATAGTTTCTTTTGGGTTTGAGGGCCTGTGGTTTCTTCTTGGAGGTGGAGGCTGGATGAAGTCTGGGTGGAGCTTGCAAGGATGCATGGTTTGAGGTCCTAGTCTAGGAGCTTGCTCTCTGTTTGTGAGGTTTGAGATCTTGAAGTTTGAGGGAAATTCATGGTACTGTCCTGAGGAAGGTACTGTAGATGGCTTTCATTCTTTATTCTCACCTCTTTCTTAAGTATCCAATGATGTTGGAGCCTTTATGTGAGTTTAGTTTCTCCTGAGAAGGAATGTAAACTGATCACAGTTGTTGAGCCACATGGGATATGATTCCTAAGTGGAAGCCCCCTAGTACTTTCCCGAGGAAGGCACTATGGGTCTGTTCACTTAGTTCCCTTAGTTCATGTAGGATTTCTCAAGTATCCAATGATGTTGGAGCCTTCATGTGAGTTTAGTTTCTCCTGAGGAGGAATGTAAACCGATCACAGTTGTTGAGCCACATGGGATATGATTCCTAAGTGGAAGCCCCCTAGTACTTTCCTGAGGAAGGCACTATGGGTCTGTTCACTTAGTTCCCTTAGTTCATGTAGGATTTCTCAAGTATCCAATGATGTTGGAGCCTTCATGTGAGTTTAGTTTCTCCTGAGGAGGAATGTAAACCGATCACAGTTGTTGAGCCACATGGGATATGAGTCCTGAGTATAAGCCTCATAGTACTTTCCTGAGGAGGGCACTATGAGTCTGCCTACTTAGCTCCCTTTCTTTGGTAAGCTTGTCTTGAAGCTTGAAGACTGGGATTGATTTCTCTTGTGTAGGGTTTTTCTTTAGGGCTTTGCTTAGAGATTTGATTAGGGTTTTGCATAGGGCTTTGCTCAAAGGTAGATTAGGGTTTTAGGGTTGTTCAGGGTCCTGCTCAGGGGTAGTTTCTTGCTTTTAGATAGGAGTTTGCCAGGCTGGTTAGCCTTCTCTTTGTGTTGATTGACTTGTGTGGTGCTGTGCTGCATTAGACGTAGGGGTTCATCTAGATATTTCTGAGATAAGTGCATCTTAGAAGTAGGCTCTATGTGCATGAGAAGTTGAGGTGGTCCTCCTTCTGCTTGTTTGTTATTGAGTGGCTTTGCTTGCTGGTATTTGGTAGAGCTGAGCTCCCTTACCTCTGGGGTGTGTGGCCTTTGTGCCTTGATTGTTTGGTTGTTGCATTCATACATATTTCCAGTATTTCTTTACTATTGCAGTGATTCCTGTTTGCTGTTTGGTTCTGTTGCCATGATCCCCTTAGGAACTCTAACTTCTCTGCTGTGGAGGAGTTATGATAGACATTAGGTTGGTTAACCAGGCATGATAACAGTAGGTAGATTCCCCTTTTCAACCATAGTTTTAGGGTGTCTCTTTCCTTTCTCAAAACAACAGAAAAACACTTAATAAAGGATAAAACAAAAGTGAATTCATTTCTTCCGTTAAAAGATTTGAACAAACATCGAAACCTTCTTGTCCTCCTGGACTGTGAAAACCCTTGGTTAAGGTGCCTTCTTTCATAAAAAACACTTGAACAGCTTGTGTCGTGCGTAGTCGAACTACGTTTGCTCTGATCTTCCATGCTGTGTGGAAGTACGTAGGCACAGGACGCGATGTCCTGGCGAGCAACCTTCCCCCCGTCTAGACGTAGGTAGTCGAACTACGTTGACTCTGACTTTCCCATTGCACGAGGGAGTACGTAGGCCCAGAACACCGTATGTTCTGTCGAGTCCTGTCCTTTGCTTTTCTTTTCAGACTGACCATTAGCGTAGATAGATAAATACACCCTTTTTCCTTATAAACACCAAGCGTGGATCCCGTCGAGTACGACGGACGTGAGGGGTGCTAATACATTCCCCTTGCGTAACCGACTCCCGAATCCAGGTTTTGGTTGCGATGACCATACCTTTTCCCGTTTTCGCGAGGTTTTCTTCGAGCGTTTCCTTTCCCTCCGTTGGGATAAATAACGCACGGTGGCGACTCTTCTGTCAGCCGGCGCCAATTTTCGCAGTAGCGACACCAG
Organism: Lathyrus sativus; assembly: GCA_963859935.3. Lineage (NCBI taxonomy): Eukaryota > Viridiplantae > Streptophyta > Magnoliopsida > Fabales > Fabaceae > Lathyrus > Lathyrus sativus. Next base: position 254,877,232 of record OZ012741.1, read on the forward strand.
TTCGTTGGCATCTATCGCACTTTTGCACAGCGATGTGAACGTCTTTCCAGAGATTAGGCCAGAATAGGCCATCTTGGAGAATCTTAGCGCACGTCTTGGACGTACTAGCATGACCACCATATGGTGCTGAGTGGCATTGGGAAATAATATTTTCTATTTCTTCCTCTGGGACACAGCGACGATATATGTTTTCGGCCCCTCTCTTGAAGAGTAGGGGTTCGTCCCAATAATAGTGTTTCAGATCATGGAAGAATTTCTTCTTTTGCTGATAAGTAAGATTTGGTGGAAGCACGCCCGCAGCGAGGTAATTAACGATGTCAGCATACTAAGGTAATGTGACTTGGGCATAGACGGCTTCTACGGCTTTTTCGAATTCTGGATCTTCCGAGATTGAATTGGGTATGTCACTTTCTAATTTGGCTATCAGACGTTCGTACGGGAAATCATCATTTATCGGTACTGGTTCATGTCTGATGCCTTCTATTCGGGATAAGTGATCCGCAACAACGTTCTCGGTTCCTTTCTTATCTTTGATTTCTAAGCCAAACTCTTGTAATAACAGGATCCATCTCAATAGTCTTGGTTTGGCATCCTTTTTGCTTATTAGGTACCTTATGGCAGCGTGGTCTGTGTACATTATAATTTTTGCTCCTACTAAGTAAGAACGGAATTTGTCAAGCGCAAATATAACTGCTAGAAGTTCCTTTTTTGTGGTAGCGTAGTTCATTTGGGCAGGATCTAAGGTTCTACTGGCATAGTAGATAGCATGGAGTTTCTTGTCCTTCCTTTTTCCTAGAACTGCGCCTACAGCATAATCACTCGCGTCGCACATGATTTCAAACGGTAGTCCCCAATCGGGTGGTTGCATGATTGGTGCGGTGATAAGGGATGATTTTAATGTTTCGAATGCTTTTAAATAGTCGTCGTCGAAGACGAACTCAGCATCTTTCATTAACAGGCCGGTCAGAGGTTTTGTGATTTTCGAGAAATCTTTTATAAATCTTCTGTAGAAACCGGCATGTCCTAGAAAACTCCGTATTTCTCGTACGGATTTTGGAGGTTGGAGATCTTTTATAATCTCTATTTTAGCTTTGTCTACCTCAATCCCTCTATCTGATATGACGTGTCCTAGAACTATTCCTTGTCGGGCCATAAAATGGCATTTCTCCCAATTTAGGACGAGGTTTACTTTTACGCAACGTTCTAGTACCATTTCTAAGTTTTGTAAGCATCCTTCGAAACTTTGTCCACATACCGAGAAATCGTCCATAAACACCTCCATAATGTCGTCTATGAAATCTGCGAAGATTGCCATCATGCATCTTTGGAAGGTTGCTGGAGCGTTACAGAGTCCGAACGGCATTCGGCGGTAAGCAAAAGTACCGTAAGGACAGGTGAATGTAGTCTTTTCTTGGTCATCAGGATGGATGGGAATTTGGAAGAATCCTGAGTAACCATCTAGATAGCAGAAATATGAATGTTTGGCTAGTGTTTCTAACATTTGGTCTATGAAGGGTAACGGGAAGTGATCTTTGCGCGTAGCCTTGTTAAGCTTCCTATAATCAATACACATCCTGCTTCCAGTCACGACTCTTTTTGTTATTGATTCGCCTTTTTCGATTTTAACTACCGTGACTCCTCCTTTCTTTGGTACGACATGAACTGGGCTAACCCATTCACTATCGGAGATCGGATAGATGATTCCTGCATCTAGCAATTTCTTTACTTCATCTCTGACTACAGTGCTCAGGATGGGGTTCAGTCTTCTCTGATGCTCTCGAGAGGTTTTAGAGTATTCCTCTATTGTAATTCGATGCATACAGATTGAAGGGCTTATACCTTTTAGATCGCTTATGTTATAGCCTAACACGGTGGGGTACTTCTTTAGGACTTCTAATAACTTTTCGGTTTCTGGTTGTCCTAAGTCGGCATTGACTATCACTGGTCTTTTTAGTTCATCGTCTAGAAATTCATATCTGAGGTTTTTGTAACAGCCCAATTTTCGATAACTGATTAATTGTACTAATGGATTGGTTTAGGTGGTTTATCTGATTTAAATAAGTTATGAGATTTATTTAATATGAGTTAATGGATTTAACTAATTTATTCTATTTGGTGGAATAAGGTGGGCTTAGTAGATATTTTCCAATTAATGATAAAATGAGATAATTGTGAAGAGAGAAATGGAGTGGAAAGAAAATAATAGAGAGGAAGGAAAAAAGAAAATAAATAAAAGGATATAAAAAGGGGATTGGAGAGAAAGAGAAAGATAGAAAGAAAGAAAGAAAAGAGAAAGAAAGAAGAAGAGGAGAAATGAAGAGGAAAAAGGGAAAAAGCTTGGAGAATCTTCAAGAACCAATTTCGAAGCTCCGATTAATCGAGGTAAGGGTGAGAAACATTGCTATTTAATCATTGTATGCTATTATGTATGTTGGGTTTGGGTTTGTGGATGTTTTTCATCACTTTCCATTTTAGGGAAAGTTGGATTAATCGGTAGAATGATGATTTAATCGGTTGAAACTTGGAAATAACGCCGTAGAATAGTCGGGTAACATGTATTGATTCTATTTGTACTGATTTGGATGTTCAAGAGTTGGTGGATGGTGGAATGGTGAAGGAGGGACAGAGTGTGGTTCTGTTCTGCGCAGGTTCGCTGGCTCTCGCCAGGCGAGCGAAGGCAAAGCTTCGCCAGGCGAAGCTCAGCGAATGCTGGCAAATAATTAAGTTTAAGTTCCAGTGGACTTCGCTGGCGAGTTCGCCAGGCGAAGTTGGATAGCGAAGGTTCGCCCAGCGAAAGTGCTGGCGAATGGTGGCGAATGAAGTCAGTAGCTACTGACTTGGGCTCGCTGGGAAGTCTCGCCAGGCGAAGCCTAGCGAGTGTTCGCTGAGAGAGTTCTCCAGGCGAAGGCCAGGCGAAGGTTCGCTGTGAGGGTTCACCAGGCGAATGAAGGCGAATGTGACAACATTTTTCTTTTGCTGTGTTGCTTATGTGGTGATTGTTTGATTGATTCACATAGGTTAATACCTCTATGATATGATATAGATATGATCTATTGTGATGATGTGTGTTGTGGGTAGCCTTTGGGCGTGAATCCTAGATTTGTGGTATGAGTATTAATCAGATCGATTATAAATACACGAGAACATGATAATGATTATGTGTGTATTATTTAATAATGGTAATGTGCGTATTATTTGATGAGTTTGTGAAGGTTTGATGTAGTGTACAATTAGGTAATAAGTATGCATGAGAACATTGTGGATATATGTGTGCATAGCTTATAATTGTATTATTGGTACTGTGACATGTATACCTTGTATGAAATGGCATGAGATGAATAATAAACATAATACAAAAATGTATTGTGGATGTATATTGTTTATATGCGGTTGTATGTTAAGATACATGAAGAATGCATGAGAGCATATTGATGGATATGCGTGCATCGTTTGATAAATATGATGTTTGTATTGATTGGATGCGATTATGTATGAAAAATGCGTGAGAATATATCGTGAATATATGTACATTGCGTGGTAAATGTGTTATGCGTGTAAGCATGATGTAATTCTTGTATGATGAATTACTTGAGAATGCATGAGAACATATTGTGGATATGTGTGCATTGTTGATAATGCGGTGATGATATTGAATTGTGAATGTATATTGTTGGTATATGGTGGTATGAATAGAATGCATGAGAACATGTCATGGATATGTGAATTGCTTGATAGATGTTGTAAATGCATATTGTATGTATGTGATTAAATGTGAATAATGCATGAGAACATATCGTGGATATGTGTGCATTGTTTGATAACTGTGAAGAATGCATGAGAACATATCGTGGATATGTGTGCATTGTGAGTGATAATGTGGTGATAGTGTTGAATTATGAATACATCGATGAATGTTATGTGAATATGTTGTGTGTGCAATCATAATGTAATTCTTGAAGAGATGAATTATTTGAATGCGTGAGATTAAGATGTCGGTCTTAAGTGCATTTGTTGTGGCTGATTGTACATGCATCATTTAGTCAAGAGGCAATGTATGTTAGTTTCGTGGAAACTAGTGGCTTGTCCCAAACCTAGAAGAGTGGGTTTGAAGGCTTAGAGGACGGGCCTTTGTTGTTATCAGTCTATAAGAGTGGACCCGGTTTAATGTAAAAACCGAAAAATGATAACGAGTTATCGGTCTAGAAGAGTGGACCCGGTTTAATGTAAAAACCGAAAAATGATAACGGAAGTCGGTACCGCATTGCATTGAGTTGCATTGAGTTGTTGAGTCACATTGTATAATGTCATTGATATATGAAGTATGCATGTGAATGAGATGTTTGTTGAATACTTATGAAGCGTGCATGAAGAGATGCTTACGTGTGAATGTTAAGATTGTGGAATTGTGGATGTATGCATGATGTAAAATGCTTGGTGAATATTCATGTTGTATATATATATAAGTGACGATGTAAATGACTATGAGTTGAATTGTGGTGAGAAATAGGGAGTTAATTATATGATACCTATGTATACATGATTTTATGCTTTGATTATTATGGTAATATTTCTCACCCTTCTGCTGTTTTATAATGCTCTATGAGGCATTGCAGATTAGGTTGCTGGAGGCCTTTATGAAGTTCTGCTTGTAGTTCGAGGTCGCTACGTGTGTAGCGGTTTAGTAATTATTTATGGGTCGAGTCATGCTCTGGTCGTGTAACACGGGGATCGATTGCTTATGTTTTAGGATTACATTATGTAACATAAGTTATGTTTTCATATTTGGAGTAATTGAGATAATGAGATGTTGGCCTTAGTGCCTAGAGATGTTGATTTTATATGATGAAAGTAAATGTTTCTTTTAAAGGATTTTCATTAATGAATCCGCTGCTAAATGGAAAGGTGTTTATGAGCATGACAGATTGTTTTAATGTGGTGCAAGTTTTGTGTGATGCCCTTTTATGGATGCATGTTAACTTTTACTGTGATTATGCATATATTATTTGCGGGGTTTAGAAGGGTGTTACAGTTTTTGGGTAGTGTTTTAAGTTCTAAAGATGGGTTCTTCGGACCTGGCATATGGTTTGGTGTCAGTGCTAAGCTTTCGCTTAGGCTGTCGTCTTTATACGGTTTACGCCAATTATCGTCTTCAGAAATGTCGGGTATTTGAATCTTTATTATTTCTGAATACGTGGTCTCTTCATTTTCAAGTTCTCTTATGCATTCGTCAATTTCGTCCACTAAATAGCAGGTATCGTCTATTGCTGGTGCTTGTAAGAACTTGGTGAGAATGAACTCTATCTTTTCTTCTCCTACTTCGAATGTTAGCCTTCCTTTCTTCACGTCTATGATCGCTCCGGCTGTAGCTAGGAATGGTCTTCCTAGGATAATTGGGGTTACAGTGTCCTCCTTGATGTCCATGATTATGAAGTCGGTTGGTATGTAAAATTATCCTATGCGTACTGGAACGTTTTCCAGTATTCCGACGGGGTATTTTACTGATCTGTCAGCTAATTGTACGGACATTTTGGTTGGTCTGAGGTCTCCCATATTCAGCTTTTTGCATATAGATAAGGGCATAACACTGATACTGGCTCCTAAATCGCATAGAGCTTTGTCTATTACGAACTTTCCTATGACGCAGGGTATGGAGAAACTACCTGGGTCTTTTAATTTAGGAGGCATGCGGTTTTGAATAATAGCGCTACACTCTGCAGTAAGTGTAACTGTTTCGTTATCCTCGATCTTTCTCTTATTCGACAGGATCTCTTTGAGAAATTTAGCGTATCACGGCATTTGAGTTATTGCTTCTGTAAAAGGAATAGTAATATTCAACTGTTTAAGGAGCTCTACAAATTTCTTAAACTGCCCTGAAGTTTTAGAGTTTATTAGTCTTTGCGGATAAGGAATAGGTGGTTTATATGGCGCTGGAGGTGCTTGAGGTTTTTCACTTGCGGTATCCTCCTTCTCGTTGTCCTCCTTCTTCTCTAACTCAGATTCCTTTTCTACTTGTTCAGTTGGTTTCTGTTGCATGGCTGAGTTTTCGGTCCTCGGATCGATCGGTTCGTCCAATTCTTTTCCACTTCTTAGTATTACAGCATTTGCTTGGCCTTTGAGATTCTGTTCGGGTTGTCCAGGAAATGTGCCAACAGGTGCAGCAGCAGATGCTTGTTGTTGGGCCACTTGTGATATCTGAGCTTCTAACATTTTGTTGTGGGTGGCTAAAGTGTCTACTTTTCCTGTCAACTGTTTAATTTGCTCGCTAGTGTGTATGTTTTGATTCAGGAACTCTTTGTTCGTTTGAGCTTGAGTAGCTATGAACTTTTCCATCATCAATTCGAGGTTAGATTTCCTAGGTGCATTCTGAGCAGCTGGTTTCTGATATCCTTGCGGAGCAGTAGGCATTTGCAATGCATTTTCGCTTTTGTAAGAAAAGTTTGGATGATTTCGCCAACCTGGGTTGTAGGTATTTGCGTAGGGATTTCCTTGAGCATAATTTACCTGGTCTGGCGGGATTCCGGCTAGCAATGGGCATTCGGGCGCATTATGAGTGGTGCTTCCACATAACTCGCAATTTGGAGTTACTGCAGCGACAGTTGCAGTGGGGTTAACGGTCAGACTATCAATCTTCTGTGCTAGAGCATCTACTTTAGCATTGAACTTTTCAAGGCTGCTGATTTCGTACATCCCACCTTTCGCTGTGGTTTTCTCAGTTGGAGTGCGTTCACCTCCCCATTGGAATTGGTTTTGTGACATGTTTTCTATTAATTGATAGGCTTCATCGTATGGCTTATCCATAAGTGCACCGCCCGCGGCAGCGTCTATTGTCAATCTAGTATTGGATAGAAGCCCATTATAGAAAGTATGGATTGTCACCCAGTCTTCTAGACCGTGGTGAGGACATGTCCTCATCATATCTTTGAATCGTTCCCATGCTTCGTAAAGAGATTCAGTATCTTTTTGTCGAAATCCATTGATTTGAGCTCTAAGCATAACAGTTTTGCTTGGCGGAAAATATCTCGCTAAGAAGACGTTCTTCAATTGCTCCCACGTCGTAACGGAGTTGGATGGTAACGATTGTAACCATGTCCATGCTCTGTCTCTAAGAGAGAATGGGAAAATACGAAGTCTTATCGCGTCTGGAGTTACTCCATTTGCTTTCACTGTGTCTGCGTATTGTACAAACTTCGTTAGATGTTCGTTCGGATCCTCAGTTGCGTTTCCTGAGAATTGGTTTTGTTGTACAGCCGACAGCAATGATGGTTTCAGCTCAAAATCATTTCGGGTAATAGCTGGGGCAGCAATGCTACTTCTAGGCTCCATCTGAGATGGTGTAGCGTATGCCTTCAGCGGTTTGTTCGGAGGTCCTTCAGCCATCTCTGGTTCTTCTTCTTCTGATTTGGGAATGGGAGTGAGAGGTTCGGGAGTGTTATGTTTGAGTTGTTTGAGTTGGTACTCAATGATTCTACTTCTTAAATGTAAGAAGCGTTCTAGTTCTGCGACTGAAGGTTTTACGATATCGCTTTGCGGGCAATTTCTTGGCATACAATCGACAAAACTAGTAAAGGAAAAATGAAAATTGTTTACCTAGTCTATACGGCGTAACAGAAGGTTACACTATTGACTAAACGAGTCCCCGACAACGGCGCCAAAAACTTGATCGCGACTTTCTATGTCTAATACAACTAACTGCAAGTGCACAGTCTATCGCGTAGTAATAAAAGATATCAATCCCACAGGGACTCGTAATCAAACTAGTGTTCTCGGGAGTTACTATGTTTAGCTAGGTAGAATATGTTTTAAGGGAATAAGATTGTCACTAAAAGAGGGAACTAAGATTACTATTTAGATTTTAATTAATTGAATCGATACGTAGTAATTGTGTTCTTCAGGGATTTGATAAATTACTGGTGTATGAAATAGTTTTCACAGTTTATTTAAGCAGAAAATGGAGATTTGAAGACTCGTCTCACGAAGGTTATTGACGCTAATCATAATCTTAAGGGCCAAACGTACACTTTCGTATCCTGTTCGAGGTTAAAATCATTTCTTTGAAATCTCTAAGTTCTAATCCATTTTAAAGTGCTTTCGCTGTTATTAAAACAAATGCCTAGTGTTTACTATCTGACCTTACCGCAGCTTTCGCTTGTTGGTTTGTATCTTAATTAATTTCCCACTTTCGTGGCAAAACTACTTTTAAATAAGTTGTCGCTTTCGCGACGAAGTTTATTCAGTGAATCAATTTTAAACACTTAGACCATAGATTATTTTTGTGAAAAGAAAGTTTTCAAACAAGAGTTATCAAATCCCATTCGAATTATTACTACATATCGATTGCCTAAATTTAGCTAGACATGGAATTGGGAAAAACAAAACATAAATAATAATAATAAATAATAAATTGCATTATAATAAAACAGAAGTCGATCAAAATGAAAACCTGTAAATATGCCAATTGGCCTTTGGGCAGATCCTCCACAGATGTTGGCAGGATTCTGGTCTTTAGTGCCAATTTGATCGTACAGTACAATAGGAATTACAGAAGAGCGGAAATGTAAATGAGGAAATGTAAAGGAGAAATGGATACAAATAAAAACTGGAAAGTAAATTGCTCTGGAAATTAAATTCGGCAGCACTTCGTGGTATGAATGCAGCTCCCTTTTTGAAGTCCCCTGCTTCCCTTTTCATAGAAGTGGAATCCTAACGGTTATCTCTGAGGATGATGGACCTTGAGGCAGATAATTTAGGGAGTAGTGGTCCACTTAATGGGAATTGGAACTGCTCTTTTGACGTGTAATCTGAGTGGGGCGTTTTTGCCTGCATGACGGTCGTCACAAGGTGTGACGGTCGTCACCCGTGTGACGGTCGTCACATCAGCAAAAACAGTCTGTTGCACTTTTCATTGTGTTTTCACTCCTTTTTCGTCCATATTTCATCTGGGATTGCTTCTTTTCTTCATGTTGCCTTGTTTAGACGTGATCGTTGAATACCTACAAAAACATCAGACAAATACACGGAAATAACCCGAAATCGGATCGAAAACGGTTAGCTTTTAGTCGAATTATGCATAAAAACATCTATATGATTTCGTGTTATCACTTCCACAACTCTCAAGTTAGGAGACGTACATACTTGGCTTCAACCATCCTCTCTGAGGATCTCTTAACTTCTCTGACAAGGATATCAACCCTTGAACATCTGAATAACCTTCTTAGTTAGCTTCAAAGTCTTGTATAGCTCTTAATTAGTAATCATACCTCTTGATCTCCTGCATACATGTCAATGAAATGCAAATGATAATGCTAAACAATGCAAAATGCAACACAAGCTAGGTAAAGAAAAGTTGGGCAAATTTTGGGGTGCAACACCTACGTACTCTCAAAAGGTATGAGAGATCAGAGCGAACGTAGTTCAGGATAAAATGGAACACAGGTTTGTTCAAATGTTTTTACCCGAGTAGGGTTAACAAATAGTTCCCGTAGTTAGGGACAACGCCTGTTTGCGGTAGAACTAAGAGTTAACAACACTCTTTTATCTGAAAAGATTTTCTATATTAGAAGGCCCCAAAGGGAAAAAGGAGTTTGGTGTTTGTTTTGATGTCTTTTAAGGGAAAGTGTTTTGAATGAATGTTTGTAATTCATACTGCACTAGAGACTATGACTTAGGAACGAATGTGTCGCATATCGTCCAAAGGACATACGCTAACACTCTAGATGATTGAGAGGCAACCACCCAACCATCATTTCCCAAGTAGCTTAAGGCTCATAACGTACAATACAAATTTGCCTTTATTATGTGATTTATTATTGTTTGAAGATGAGAAGGGAGAAAAGGACTCTACAGGGGACTAATCAAAACCCTGATGTTATCATGCGAGATGGTCCTAATGTTGAGGTTTGAAGGGGAATCTATCCTATATGTTATCATGCAAGGGATTCAACCTAAAGTTCTATCATCACTCCTTAAACAAGGAAGTGAGAGTCCTAAGGGAACATGGCAAAGGGAAACAAAAGAAAGCTATCAAGCAGATGAAGTATAAAATGTGAATGCACATGCAATGCAACAATACAAGCAAAGGGAGACAAACTCAACCTTTAATGCAAACATGTCAAGTATGAAAGGCAGATAAACATCCAAGAAAAGGGAGACAAGCTCAACCTTTAAATGCAAGCAAGAGACGCACAGAGAAAGCACAAAAGCAAAGGGAGACAAACTCAACCTTTAAATGCAAACATGGAAGTGAAAAGAGAAAGCTATCAAGCCTATCCTACTTCTAATGCACAACATCACACAATCATGGAGAAGGAACAAAATGAAGGGAATCAAAGTGAAACAAACTTACTAAGTCTAATGTGTATAAACATAAGAGTCCACAAAGGCTCAACTTCTTTATGGAATGCACAGAATTCCTCCTGAATTAGGCTCTCACAAGAAGGATCCTAAGAGTGTTGGACAAATAGGAAGGAATGAAGAGAAGGATGAAGGGAAGCAAAGTAAGATCCACATGAACTTACTATGGAACTCAACTAAGTTCATAATACAAGGATAGTCCTCAAAGGATCTACCACTCATGGAATGCACAGAGTTCTTCCACAGGAAGAACTAGGCTCTCACAAATGGGATCCTTAAATCATAGGACTAAGGAAGGAATGAGGAGAAGCATAGTGAAAACCAAAGGGAACTCACCATGTTCACTGTGCATCAGCACAAGAGTCCATCAAAGGCTCAAACTCCCTATGGAATGCACAGAATTCCTCCACAGGAGGAATTAGGCTCTCACAAGAAGGATCCTAAGAATATAAGACATGAGAATTAGAAGGTGTGTACAAAGTACTCAAATCCTCAAGGCTCAACTCCTTATGGAATGCACAGAATTCTTCTACAGGAGGAATTAGGCTCTCACAAGAAGGATCCTAATATCACAGGATTTAGAAAGAAGAGAGGAGGATGAGGATGGGAAGCAAAGTAAGATCCACAGGAACTTACTATGGAACTCAACCAATCTCATCACATTCAAAGCCCTCAATGGTTCAACTTCTTTATGGAATGCACAGAATTCCTCCACAGGAGGAATTAGGCTCTCACAAGAAGGATCCAAATATCATAGGACTTTGAAAGACTAATGGAAAAGGTCCTAAAAGAAGCCTAGATTAGGAACTAGTTAGTAACATGGTTTGAACTTGTAAATGCACTTACAAGTGCCTTAATATGTCTAGGATATTAATATGGGATAATTGGATGCACAAGCATTGCACAAGGATCACCTAAAATGGAAACTAGGTCAAAGGCATGGTTGAAACTACCCTAATGGAGGTCAGAAAGCTAAAATCTACTAAAAATAGTAAAACACATCTAAAAATTCTAAGAAAACTCCTAGAGGGTTTTAATGATGTTAGGTATCTATGGTTAAAATTGTGGAGCAAAACTCCAAGCCTAATTATGCTAACAGAGGGCAAAACCTTAAAATGTCCTATCAAGGAGGCAAAGGGAAAGGGTGCTAAAGATCTACTTCAAACCCTACCTAAATGATATCTAAAAATCATAACCAAAATACCTAGAAATCAATCAAGGTGTCTAGAATCATCACACAAAAAATCAGAAGTTTATTTGAAGTATCTATCAAGAAAGAAAATCAAGAAATGATCATGTCAATTTTTCCATTTATTAAAAGCACATAACATGAAAAATATACAATTAATGGAAAAAGAATTAAAATGCAATTAAAAAAATATGACAAATTAATATACATGCCAAACTATAGGAATCTATTTTTTCATGATTTTTGGAGTCAATTATCATTTTCAAATGAATTGAAATGAAACAACAAAATAAAAGAAAAAGAAAGAAAAAGAAATTAGAATTGAATAAAGCTGTGGTGTGAAAAGCAAGGAAATCATGTTATATTCATGGGCCTGACGCGCAGGGGGGTTGGAATAGCATGCGAGCCCAGATCCACTCAGGAATTCATTTAACAAAACACACCGTTTTGCTAAAACATTGGTCAACTACGCAGAAGGGCTATCGTGACCGTTCGCTTGCTCTCAAGTTAATAGATCCAAGGGTGGTGAACATGACACACGTGCTCTAGCTCTTAAGCATAAAATGAGGAGAAATCACAATCGTGTGATGGGATGAAAGTCAAGTCTCCAAACATAATGCAAGGGTTCTCATTAGGACACGCGTGCTTGGGGATTTGAATGTAAACGGAGGGAGGACTTGCAGACGTCGGAGCCACCACGCTCCGGTCGTCTTCTCCGACGATGCACTCACTGTAGCACATTCTCAACTTTAACAAAACTCAAAATTGATTACACCCATGGATTCGTCTTGTTGCATACATCAAGAATATCATGTTCTTTTTTCATTTCTAACCTATAAATAAGCCTAATTGAAGCTCTTAAAGTTTGGAGGTAAATTCAAAGTTCATGACAAACAAGCCTAAAACCTATACATAAACGTTCTTTATGGATAAAGGAACATGAATCCACAACAATGGCAGGCTTTATGTACATGTATGAAGAGAATTTTGGAAGAATTACTTACTCAATGGAGCACCTCCATTGGGTCTTCAATTGAGGTTGAAGCTTCACCAAAACTTCCAGAATCCTTTCCTGAATCTCCCTAAAGCTCCTGGTAATCTTGATTTGGATTGAAAATGGATGATTCTCCAGAAACGATTTTCAACTTTCTTCACTTTTTATCTCAACCGTTTTCTGTTATTTTCCCTCCAATTTTCATTCTGAATGATTGGTGATGATGAAATGATTATATGGAATGGATCTCAATCACTTTTGAGCCCAATTGAAGCCCATGGAAGTCCAATGGAAAATACACATTTCTCACTTGAAGCTTTGTAATTCCCTCCAAAACAAAGCTCAAGCTGTTGCAAATTGCTTCAGACCAATTGCCTATGATGCAAGGAAAATGAATGGATGAGATTAGCTCCTTGGATTTGAATCAATGGTGGATTTGGATTATGTTACTTCAAGGTGAAGTAATCTTGAATTTTGCCATGTAAATGACCTCAAACTTGATTTATGATTTTGGCATTGTTCTTAGAACATTTAAGGCACTCAAAATATGCACACATATGACATGAATTGACTTAATTTGAATTGGATCCAAACTAGCCCTTTTCAAACTTCTTTTCATGGAAATTTCTTCAAGCATTCTCATATCCAAGACAATTTAATGATGCCTTGATGTTTGGTTGAGCAAATGATCCTATTTGGAGAAAATTTCAAGTTGGAAAGTTTGTCATTTGAAATGTGTAAAGTGGTGAAATGGACCTATAACCAAAAGTGACCTATAATCAAAGTTTCCCAAAATACCTCTGCCATGCAAGCTTCATATCTTGAGCTCTACAAATCAGAATGAGGACTTCTAGCACTTTTTAGAAAGAGAATATCATAAGAAACAACTTTCATAATTGGTTCAAGGTGAGGAGAAACATCCTTCTAGGTCAAAAATGTCTTGGAAGTTGGTTGACTTTCATGGACCAAAATCACATTCATCTGATGACCTGTAACGTGTCTGCCTCATAACTTGAGTTCTAGAAATCAGATGAATGACCTCTAGTACTCAAAAGAAAGATAGAAACATGCTCTACAAGTCTCATGTTGGTGTCAAGATGAGATGAAACTTCCATCTTGAGATATATGGTCTTGAAGTTAGGCAATAGACAGGGGATTTTACACTGTCAAGCTTAGAAACCCTAGCCTAGTAACTTCTCACACTCTTGAATATTGATGAATTGACCTTGGAATAATATCTTAGGTGTCTCAACACAACATTCCATGATCATAGTTGCTTGGAATAGAGTCTTTCATCTCCTCAAGACTCACAGTTGACTTAGGGTTAACCAGATGAAAACCCTAGCTGCACCACCTTTGGCAGTGGCCTCTTGTACTGGATATAATGACTTGTATAAGCTTATTAATGACCCTCAAGGCATTCAATGAACTCTCATAATGGATTCCACCCATATCCATGGATTCAATATCATCAGATAATCTTCATTGACACCCAAGATAGGAGGTAGGCACACTTGTATCTATCCCCATTTCCCAAGGGCTTTGACTTCTTCATGAAGGTTTGTTGAGGATGATAGCTTGAATAAAGCTTCTTGATTAGCCCTAGAACCTTTGGTAACCTCTTCTTGATAGGCACATGTAACGCCCATTTTAATTATTCGAGTTTTTCGATGTATTTATTTTCGGCATGCTTGCGTGGAATTTGTTTGAGAAATTAAGATCCATAATATTAGAAAAATATGATTAATAATAATGATAATATGATGATTAATAGTGTTGTTACTATTATTATTAATATTATTCTTATTATTATTGTATTTAAAAATATTATTGGAATCAATTTTGGATTAAAAGAAAATAAGAATATTAGTTTTGGGAATTAAATAATGGATTATTTGGGATGAAAGGAATGTTTGGCATTTGGAAAAAGGGAATAGAGAAAGAAACACGCTTGAGAAGGAGAAACACGAGAGCACGGTGAAGAAGAGGATCAAGGTCTGAAGCAAGAGCAAGAGGAAGCTTGGCTGTGGGAATTTCGTGTGGATTCTTGAAGTTCTCCATCATCAGAATCGCAATTGAGGTAAGGGGGGGGGGGGGGGGGGGAATCGGTTAAATTTCGGTAGCATGAATAATAGGTAGAAGGGGATTTCCCTTAACCCCACTAGGTTGTGATGAATGTTGTTGATCTGTGTTGTGATTTTGAATGTTGATAACATGTAGAGATCTTTGCATGTGCTGTTTTGGTTGATTTGGGGCTTTCCGGGTAGTTCGAAGTTATGCCGGAACTGAGTAATTGTGTAGAGCTAACAATTAATCGGGTTAAATCGAGGATAGATGTTGTAGTAGGTTGTGGAACAATTGTCTGGTATGATGGGGTTTGGCTTGGAGTAGAATCGGCTGAGTTCGGAGCGTGTTGCCGACTCTGAGTTGTGGCTTTATTTTTCTGAGATTGCAGGTATTCGCTGGGCGAATGAGGGGGCGAGCCTTTTCCAGGATTCGCCGGGAGAACTGGGCAGCGAATGCTGCCAGTAGCCTCTGTTTGGATTCGCCAGGCGAATGGTCAGCGAGTGTTCGCTGCGGGGCTTCGCCAGGCGAATGTGCCAGCGAGCTCGACAGCAGTTTGTGTTTTACTGTTGTTCTATGTTGATTCCTTTGTGGTTTTGGACCCTTGTTGGTCATGTTTGATGATGAGCTTATTAGTGAGCTGTGGTGAGTGTATGTATGGTGTCGGAACATGATTCTGTGATATCCGTGTGATTATGATATTTGAATTGGTGTATGTTATGATGTATGACTATGGTGATGGGTGAGACATATGTGATACATGATAAATTGTGATCAGTAGGATCGTATGCACCTTGTGTGCTTGATGTGTATGTGATATATGATGAAATGGATCAGTAGGATCGTGTGCACCGTGGGTGCTTGTGTTGTTGTGCATGGTGTCTGCATAGCATGTGGACAGGATGGAATCATGGCTCAGATGGGGCGTATGTGATTCACCCGTGCTCCAAATGGGGAGCATGGACGGGAGTTGAATCGTTGCTCAGATGGAGTGTATGTGATTCACCCGTCCTCCAAATGGGGAGCGTGGACGGGAGTTGAATCGTTGCTCAGATGGAGTGTATGTGATTCACCCGTGCTCCAAGTGGGGAGCGTTGGTAGGGATAGATCGTTGCTCAGATGGAGTGTATGCGATCTATCCTGAGATTTGATTATATGGGCTCAGGAGGAGCGTGGTAGGGATAGATCGTTGCTCAGATGGAGTGTATGCGATCTATCCTGAGTTGAGTCGGTACCATATATCATTGTGTCGAGTTGTATGTGTTGCATTGGGATATGTGTTGTGTTGGCATGGGACAGTAGGTCCGGATTTGATGTATATGAAATGATGTTTATATGTTTCTGCCTTTTATTTCATGTACATTATTATCGTTATATCTGATCGTGATTTCTCACCCCTTGTTGTTGTTGTGGTCTATGCTTCTTCGGAAGTACAGACAATCTAGGCGCTTAGCTAGCTTGGATTGTGGCGAGTCGTAGGGATGCTCTGATACGTAACACCGGGGCTTTTGGGAGTATTTGTGTCTACTTGATGATTTTGTGTGCCCCTATGACGTATCTTGTTTTGTTGGGATTCGATGATGATATTTTGTGTACTTTGGGCAGATGGCCGACTTGATGTACAGGATGATGACGTGTATATATATATGTTTATGACTGATTCATTTTCCGCTGCAATTTTGTTGAAAATCATTTTTAGGAAATGTCTTGTGGAATTTTGGTGAAAATGTGACATCCCGTTTTTAGTGTGGAAACTCTGATGATTGTTTATTTAATTATTTTATTTTATTTTGGGGAACGGGGTGTTACAAGTTGGTATCAGAGCAGGTTGTTCTGTCTGGCCAGTGTAGTGTTTTGAGTCTGTCTGTAGGATAGAGTTTGGTTGTTTTTATGTTAACCTGTTGTGGTGGTTGTTGAGCAGTATGGCGGGGAGGAATGATGTTGCGTTGGCTGCAGCTATTCAAGCGATGGCACAGGTAGTGGCCAATCAAAATCTGGCTGTGGGCGCACAGTTCAGAGACTTGACGCAGTTCAAGAGTAACAAGCCACCAAAGTTTGAAGGTGGGATTTTAGATCCGGAAGTTGCACAGAAGTGGCTGAAGGCGATAGAGAAGGTCTTCAGAACTATGGGGTGCAGTGATGAGCAGAAGGTGAGGTTCGGTACTCACATGTTGGAGGGTGAAGTCGAGGCTTAGTGGGACAACTGTCGGCAGAGGTTGGAGGCTTCGGGAACTCCGATCACTTGGGAGGTGGTTCGAACGAGTTTTCTGGAAAAGTATTTTCCGGAGGATAACAGGAGTGCTAAAGAGGTTGAATTTCTAGAGCTGAAGCAGGGCAATATGTCGGTGGCCGAGTATGCGGCCAAGTTTGAAGAGTTGTCACAATATTGTCCCCATTACAATACTGAATAGGCCATGACTTCTAAGTGTCTGAAGTTTGAGAATGGGTTGCGACCGGAGATCAAAATGGGAATAGCTTGTCAAAAGATCAGGTGTTATCCTGAGTTGGTGAGTAGAAGCCGAATTTATGATAATGACAACCGAGCAAGGATTTCACACTATAAAGCAGTGAATGACTGTAAGGGTAAGCAAAGATTCGGTGGTATACCATACAGCGTGTCGACCGATAAGGGAAAGCAGAAGGCTGTGGCTGATAAGAAGTTCAAAGAGAGGAAAACATCGATGGATTTTAAATGTTATCGATGTGGTGTCGTGGGGCATCGTGTTAGCGATTGTCCTCATGAAGCGAAGAAGTGCTTTAAGTGTGGGAAGCCGAGCCATGTGATGGCGGATTGCAGGACTAGTATGCCTACTTGCTATAACTGCAGTGAGAAAGGCCATATTAGTACTCATTATGAGAAATCGAGGAGGACTCAGGCGCCTCAGGTCAGCGGTAAAGTGTTTGTTGTGGTAGGGACTCAGTCGGCGGACGAGGAGCGTTCGATCAAAGGTACTTGTTTTATCAATAATGTTCCTTTGACTGCTATGATTGATATGGGTGCGACCCACTCGTTTATCTTTGTTGATTGTGTGAAGAGATTAGGTTTGTGTCGCTACTGCGAAAATAGGGTGCCGTCAAAACAGAAGAGCCGCCACCTTTCGTTATTTATCCCACAGAAAGGGAAAGGAAACGATCGAAAAAACCTGACGAAAAGGTATAAGACAAGGTCATCGCAACCATGTCTTATACCTTTTCGTCAGGTTTTTCCGATCGTTTCCTTTCCCTTTTTGTGGGATAAATAATGAAAGGTGGCGACTCTTCTGTTTTTCTGACACCTTCTTTTCGCAGTAGCGATAGTTGGTGACTCTGCTGGGGATTCTGGGGAACTATCAAGTAACTCTGCTTCGGGGATTTCGGAATCATCCTGTACGAATAAACTCTGCTGAGGAAATCAAGAATCATCCTGAACAAACAACTTCGCTGGGGACTTCAAGAATCATCCTGAACAAACAACTCTGCTGAGGAACACCTGCACACAAGGAGGGTAACGACCTAGCTCGTGTTTCATATGCATATGTTTGACAATGGCGTAATGCTCCACACGGTGGAAATGCTACGCGTCTAGCTAGATGCTATGCAATCATGCAAAAGGCTACAGAATCAAGCCAACAAAATAAATGTTGAAAAGAACATCCTCCTGTCAAGGAGAAAGAACCAATCTGATGGTGGAGAAGGAATCATCCTGCCGAGGAGAAGAAGTAAAACCAATCTCAATTGGACTCAACCTGGGGAATCGAACTTCAGACGACTTTCTGCAGGGGAACAAAGCTCTACGAGAACCTGTACTTGCTCAACTGGGTACACGAACCACAAACTGCTGAGGAAATGATGTCAACCGCAAAACTAAACTACACGGCCTTCACAGATAGTATCTTCCTGGAGACACGAACTCCGACGGGGAAGCATAGCAACAGCTATTCAATTCTCTCCTGGGGAAAACCAATAACGGCTTCAACGGCTTCCATGGACTCGGCTCTCTTGGGGAACTACAAACTCGGCTGAGCATAGGCAACCAGATGTTGGAATACATCCTACCTGTCGGGGAGAACATAACTCTGTGGGGAATTTCAATTCTGCCGGAAACTTCAGTCTGAACTATCGAGAGCTAAACACTTACGAATAGTCTTCCACGAGAAAACTGCGTATTGACCCACTGCTGGAAACGAGTATACACCTCTGCGCATGACTCAGTTGGGGAAATGATGATCCTGCTTGGGATGCATCTGGTCGAGGAGAATCTATCTCCTCTTAGGGAGACACATCAATGCTCACAGTCCCATGTTCAGATTCTATGGGGAAACACTACTGAACTCGCTGGGGAAGAAGGAATCATCCTGCTTGGAAAACGTCTGGCATACTGCCTGAAGGGTGACATCCCTGCAACAAAGTGAACAAACAGACAAGGTACCCTTCACAAAGGGACCTATCAAGGTTATCATTCGTGACAATGTTTAGGTAATTCAATGTTTCAACAATTATCGTCCTAGGCCAGCAAGTTTATGTATGCGCATTTTATCAAAAACATCGGGCGTTCTTTTTCCGCAAACAAAACAGATAAAAGCTAAAAAAATCAAACCAAAATAATGAATAGTATATGTTTATTGATAAACGAGCCTCTGAATAGGCAAAATGTTTTACAACAGATGCAAGCGCCTAAAATGAGGAAGTTGCGCAAGTATAAACATAAATATACATCAGTATACAAATGTCGGCAATGCGGCGTAGACTAACACCATGAGTTGATCCCTCTATGACCCACTCGACTTTGATACTTCTCCGACACTTCAGCTTCAGAAGAGATTAATTTGGATAAATGGCCCTCAGGTCTTCCCAAACCACTAAACAATGAAAGTTCACACGCGGAACGCAGTCATTTGCTTTTTTAATCCCTAACTTTTGCCTGAACCGCCCTTTCGGGTTTTCGATTCACCGGGATACCCTTTTTTGCCAAAGCCGCCCTTTCAGGTTTTCGACTTTGCGGGTATACATTTTTCGTTTATATCCCTAATTTTTGCCCGAACCTTTTTCCTTTTTTATGGTTCGCCGGGATGCCCCAGTTTTGCCTGGATATTCTTTTTTCTTTTCCAGCGGGTCATTTTTAAGCAAAGTATTTTTTAACTGCGTCCGTGTTCACAAGGGATGCAAAATCTTCGCCATCCATCGTGGATAACAACAAGGCTCCTCCCGAGAAGACCTTGCTGATGACGTACGAACCTTCATAGTTAGGAGTCCACTTGCCCCTGTGATCGGAATACGGTGGAAGAATCTTCTTCAGGATGAGATCACCCGTCTGAAAGCTTATAGGACGCACCTTCTTATCGTAAGCTTTCTTCATTCGGCTCTGGTACAGACGACCATATGCAATCGATGCTAATCTCTTCTCATCCATCAGACTGAGTTGATTCAATCGGTTCTTAATCCATTCTGCCTCATCGAGTTTCACGTCAACCAAAACTCGCAAAGAAGGGATCTCAACTTCCATACCGTACACTAGTGAGAAAGGAGTTACCCCGATTGATGTGCGTACTGTCGTACGATAACCATGCAATGCAAAAGGCAACATCTCATGCCAATCTTTATAGGTCACAACCATCTTTTGTACTATCTTTTTAATGTTCTTGTTGGCCGTTTCAACCGCACCATTCATCTTCGGCCGATAAGGTGATGAGTTGTGATGTTCAATCTTGAAGTTATGGCATAACTCCTTCATCATCTTGTTGTTTAGATTCGAACCATTGTCAGTAATGATCCGCTCGGGAATTCTGTATCGACAGATGATGTCCTTCTTTATGAATCTAGCCACCACCTGCTTGGTCACGTTAGCGTACGAGGCTGCCTCCACCCACTTGGTGAAGTAGTCGATAGCTACCAAAATGAAGCGGTGACCGTTAGATGCAGTGGGCTCGATCTTGCCTATCATATCAATGCCCCACATGGAGAACGACCACGGGGATGACATGACATTCAACGGGCACGGCGGCACATGAATTTTATCAGCATAAATCTGACATTTATGACATTCTTTGCAAATTTGAAACAATCCTACTCCATCGTCAGCAAATAATATCCTGCTCGTAAGATTTTCCGCGTCATGGCATTTCCGTCGGCGTGCGTACCAAACGTGCCTTCATGGACCTCTTCCATAAGCAACCTAGCTTCTTTTTCGTCCACACATCTGAGTAGCACGAGATCGTGATTTCTCTTATACAGAACTCCATCAGGATTGAGGTAGAAATTCCCAGACAACCTCCTCAGAGTCTTCTTATCCTGGGTTGACGCTCCCGCAAGATACTCCTTATTCATAAGGAAAGTATGGATATCATGGAATCATGGTTTGCCATCGGAGGCTTCCTCAATTGCAAAAATTAATGCAGGTCTGTCAAGACGAGAAATGAAAATTATTTGAGCTTCATTCCAAAAATTGACTTTGTACATCGAAGCCAACGTGGCTAAGGCATCAGCCATCTGATTTTCAGCTCTGGGCACATGATAGAGTTCCACTCGATCAAAGAACGGAAGCAGCCTTCTGGCATAATTCATGTACGGGACCAAATTCGGCTGACGAGTCTTCTACTCCCCTTTTATTTGATTAACAACGAGTGCCGAGTCACCGTATACATCCAGGTTCTTGATTCTCAAATCTATGGCTTCTTCTAAACCCATGATGCATGCCTCGTATTTTGCTTCATTGTTGGTGACCGGAAAAGTCAATCTGGCAGTAAACGGGATGTGGGATCCCTGGGGAGTCGTAATGATTTCCCCAATACCACTTCCGTAGGCATTAATGGCATCGTCAAATATCAATTTCCAGTGGGACTTTCTATCTGGCCCCTCGTCGGGCAACAGTTCATCACAATCTTTCACTTTGAGAAACATGATATCCTCATCAGGGAATTCGAATTTCATCGGCTGATAATCTTCGATAGGCTGTTCGGCAAGTTATTCAGACAAGACACTTCCCTTGATGGCCTTCTGGGAAACATATTGAATGTCATACTCCGCCAACACCATTTGCCACCTGGCAATCCTGCCTGAAAGCGCTTGCTTCTCGAAGACGTACTTGATTGGATCCATCTTCGAAATTAGCATGGTTGTGTGATTGAGCATATACTGTCGTAAACGTTAGGCACCCCACGCGAGTGCGCAACACGTTTTTTTCCAGCATTGAGTAACGGGACTCACAATCTGTGAACTTTTTACTCAAGTAGTAAATGGCATGCTCCTTTCTACCAGTCTCGTCGTGCTGACCGAGAACGCAACCCATGCTATTCTCAAGAACTGTCAAGTACATCGTTGCAGCCCAAAATTTGCCCAACATTTCTTTACCTAGCTTGTGTCTCATTTCATTCACATTAGCATTATCATTTGCATTTCATTGACATGTATGCAGGAGATCAAGAGGTATGATTTCCAATAAAGAGCTACACAAGACTATGAAGCTAGATAAGAAGGTTATTCAAGTGTTCAAGGGTTGATATCCTTGTCAGAGAAGTTAAAAGATCCTCAGAGAGAGTGATTGAAGCCAAGAAGGTGTGTCTCCTAACTTGAGAGTTATGGGGAAGGCCATCAGATGATTATGAGGCCATGAAGATGGACTTGAGGTCTTGAGAGAGCTCATGAGAAGTATTGAAGATCACTTTGAGGCCTAGACAGGTCATTGTGCAAGATTAAGAAGGCTCAGCCATGAGTGGTGCAGCTAGGGTTTGACTGGGTCAACCCTAAGTCAACTGAGGATTTGAAGGAAGTTGAGACCTAATTCAAGAGCCATGTGATCATGGATTGATACATTGAGATGTCATAAGGATTATTCCAAGGTTAACTCATCATGATTGAAGAGTTTGAGAAGTTTCAAGTTAGGGTTTCTAAGACTTGACAGTGTAAAATCCCCTAGTTTGACCCCTATCTTCAAGGCAATTTTGCTCAAGATGTGAATGTCATCCCATCTTGCCACCAACATGATTGTTGTATAGCATGTTCTGAGCTTTAATTTGAGTTCTAGAAGTCCTTGATAGGAGTTGTAGAACTCAAGTTATGGCTTTGACAAGTTACAAGTCATCTGAGGTATGTGAATTTGGAGCTTGAAAGTTACCCAACTTGCATGAAACCTTTGACCACGAAGGATGATTCCTATT
This sequence comes from Lathyrus sativus, assembly GCA_963859935.3. NCBI lineage: Eukaryota > Viridiplantae > Streptophyta > Magnoliopsida > Fabales > Fabaceae > Lathyrus > Lathyrus sativus. The sequence goes on from OZ012741.1 coordinate 254,899,961, forward strand.
AACTTTTGGTCAACATGAATGTTGTTCCTTATCCTCTTAGCTTTCCATAGAGTACTAGAAGTCCTTGATAGGATTTGTAGAACTCAAGTTATGGCTTTGACAAGTCAAGGGTATTTTGGGAATTTGTGATTATAGGTCATTTATGATCATAGGTCATTTTCACCAACTTAGACACCTCAAATGAAATTTTGTTCAACTTGAAAGTTGCTCAAAATGGGGTTTTAACCTTGACCATGTATTAAGGAGACATTGAAATGGCTCAAGGAAGGAAGTGGTTCAAGGAATTTTGAAAAAAGAAGAATTAAAGGCATTTAATGACCAAAAATTGAAATAATTCATTTTGTGTCGAAACAAGGAAAAATAATAGGTCATTTTGAATGGAAAAATCATTTTAGAAACTTTGGAAATGCTATAATTTTGGTTTGAGTCCATTTTCATACCATTTCATGTTGTTACTTCATGATGAAGCAACATATCAAACTCACACCATTGGATTGCAAACAAGGAAGAGAACATAACAAACCAATCCAATATCTCATGAGATGAATTTTGCAAGCATTTTCATGCCCAAAGAGAGCCAGAATCATGACTGGTGTGGATGCCATTTTGGAGAGAAATTGAAATTGCAAAATCCCATTTGGATGGTTACAGAACATTCTAGATGATTCTAATGAGTTCTATATAAGATTTGGAGTGTGTTCAGCCATGTTTTTGGAAGCATTTGAAGCTGGTAGCAGAGATAGCAAGTGGAAATTCAGAGCTGCAACTCAAGATCGTGTTTTGAGATTGAAGAGGAATCAAGCCAAATTGAGGTATGCATTAGCTTCAGAGGAAGATTTAGAGTGAATCTGGATCATTGTGGAGTAGGAATCGAGCAAGAACTGCACCTGTTCTTCATCTGAAACCAGGTTTGTACAAATTGAAATTGTGCTTAATTTAGGGAGAGATAGCTAGAAATCTTTATGTGGTTAGGTTCTTATCATGACATAGATGGATTTTGGTACACGAATTTGATGGATAGAGACACTCTAGGGTATGGACCATTTTCTGTTGAGCCTGATTTCTCAAGATTCTTGATGATACATTCATGATTGGATAATAGAAATTGATCAGTGAAGAGTGTGGATTACATTAGGATCATTATCTTTGAGAATTGTGATGATCAGGATTTGGTGGATTTCTGAAAATTCTATCGTGTTTGGAGTTAGAGAAGGAATTAGGGAATTTGGATGATGGATTCGTGATCAGGATGAAAAATTGAGTGGGATGATGATTTGTTTCAGTATTTTTATTGACCTGTGTACACCACTTCACCGGAGAAGACGGTGACGCTGCAACTCAGGCCACCATCTGAGAACTCCCTCCATCTCAGTTTGAATTTGGGGACGATGAGCATGAGCCCTCAGATGAAGGTTTGACATTTGACTCGGGCAAGAAATGGACGGCCACGATTGGCTCTCAAAATCGGAAGAGAGATCTTTGAATGAAACACACCGTTTCATTAATTGGAATGGTTTGGGCTTAGTGCACTGAGTGATATCCACACCCCCCAATTGGCCCAATCTGTGAAATGAACTTGACATAATTGCTATTTGATACGCGTATTTTATTAATTTCCATTGATTTTCTTTTATTTTCATCATTTCATGTAGTTTAGAAAATAATTCATAATAAATAGTAAAATAACTCAAATTGATCCAAGTTTTTTTCCCCTGACTCATGAATGAGTCTAGAGTTTTAGGAAATTAAAAGATTAGGAATTCATGAATTTTTGTTTTTAATTGCATTTTTTGTATTTTAATTGACATTAATTTCATTATGGTTGATACCTTGTCTTGTGAAATTTTGTGTGATGATTTGATGATGATTTTTAAGCTGATTTTTTGTGTGTAGCTAGTTTAGACATGTATGCTCCCCTTAGATTTTTCTCACATTTTTGTGATGAAATTAGGTGTTGGTTTTAAGTTGAAACTTTAGGTGCTCTAGTTTTAGGGTTTAAGCTTAGTACCTGATAGTTTAGGATTTAATTCTAGGATTTATTGGATGATTTAATCTCTAGAATTAACATGATAGAGTCATGATTGACTTAGGTTCCCATAGTTATTTTTGTAGGATTTTACAATTGATTTTAGTATTTTAGTTAGGATTAACTTTAGTGCTAGGTTTTAGGTGATCCTAACTTCCTAATTCAACTAGAATGATTTCTTTAGTTCCCTTAGATTAGGGTTTTGCTTCTCTTGCTCTTGGCTGATGTTGAAGACATGTGTGGGTTGCTGAGGAATGCATGATGGAGCTTGGACTTGAAGTTTGCTCCTCCTTTAGAGTAGTTTTGTTTAGGTGTTAAGATTAGGGTTTGTAAGTAGAGCTTCTAGATAGATTCTCTTCTTTCATAAACATGGAAGGTGTTGATCACTTCCATTCTTCCCTATGATGTAAGGTCCCCTTGTGAAGGCCTCATCCCTACTTTGGTAGGATGTGTGGCTCTTCCCAAGTTGGTAGAACCTTTGAGGGTTCCTTTCTTTGACGGTGGGGTGTTTAGTGGTGACCTTTGGTCTTCACTTTGCTTTCCACTATCCAAACCTTGCTCTTGTTAGATAAATATTTCTCCTTTGCTAAAGGATGGAGTTCCTTGTTATAAGATTGAAGATGCTAGAGGTTGCTACTTCCCTTTGTTTGAAGACTGCCATTGGAGCTGAAGCTTAAAGACCAAGAGGAACAAGTTGACAGTTGTGAAGAAAATCCAACTGAGATCAAATGAAGAGCTGAAGCTTGAAGTTGGAGAACAAGTTGATACTAGTGTTTGATGCATTGAAAGCTTAAAGAAGCAAGTTGACACTTGCTATTGAAGATGTTAGCCTTAAAGAGCAGTTACAAACTGAGGACTGAACTGCTGTCAGAGGAGAGCTTTGTTGTGAAGCTGTGGGGGCTGTTGATCTGCTTTCTTTCCTGTCTGTTTGCTTGCTGTGCATCTGTATTGATGTGACTTGTTTGATTTGCTTGATGCATTAGAATAAGTTCATGCTTAGACTGATTTAATCTAGGAGCATGATTGCATTAGAGGTTGAGTTGCTCCCTCTACTTGTATTTTTACTGTATGGCTTTGCTTGCGGGTATTCGGTAGAGCCCTGCTCCCTTGCCTATGTGGGTTGTGATTTGCTTGATGGCATTTTATTTCATTTCTTCTGTATGATTACAGTTATTCATATTTGGCTTGAGGTCGAGACGAGCTTGTGGAGGCTGATGCCCCACACACATTTCCTCCCTCACTTGCAATGCATGCATTTTATCTGTTTACTGTTTAAGCTGATGCTTTATGTGTTTCTGTTTATCGTTGACATGATCCTCTAGGAATCTCACTTCCTTTGATAAGGAAGTGATGATTAGAACTTTAGGTTGAAACCTATGCATGATAACTTCTAGGAGTTCCCTGTTTCAAACCTCAACCATAGGATGAATCCATGGCATGACAACATTAGAACTTGATAGTCCCCCCTTAGTTGAGCCTATTCTCTCTTCTCATCTGGAAACAAATTAAAATACAGTAATAAAGGTTAACTGATGTCGTACGTTACGAGCCTTAAGCTATCTGAGAAAGGGTTGTCGGAGAGTTTCTTTTCGACAGCTTGGATGTTTAGTATGGCACCCTTTGGGTGACATGCGACGCATTCACTCTCAGGTCATAGTCTCTAGTGCGATATTGGTTGCAAACATCCATAAAAAATAGTTCTTCCGTAAAACACAGAAAACAAACTTCAAACCTTTTTGCCCCGTGGGCCCATAATTAAAGGAAAGCTTTTCTAAAGAAAAGAGTGTCGTTAACTCCCAGTTCTATCGCAAACGGTAACGCCTAAGTCTCCAAGGGTCGAGCTGCGTACACCAAACTGCTGGAACTGTTTGTTAACCCTACTCAAAAACAGATGAATCTGAATTCCCGTAATCCGTATTATCCCGAACTACGTAAGCTCTGATCTCTCATACCTGTTGAGAGTACGTAGGCACAATACTGACGTATTGGCGAGCCACCTTCCTCGTAACCCGTAGTTAGCCGAACTACGTTGACTCTGATTTCTCATTCTCTGATGAGAATACATAGGCATAAAGTGCGACGCTTTGCCGAGTCATTTTCTTTTCTTTTCAGACCAGCCTTGATAGGTAGGTAGTTAAATAAACCCGTCAGATAAACACAACAAGCATGGATCCCATCGAGTACGATGGACGTGAGAGGTGCTAATACCTTCCCCTTGCGTAACCGACTCCCGAACCCAGATAACGGTTGCGATGACCTTGTCTTATACCCATTTCGTCAGGTTTTTCCGATCGTTTCCTTTCCCGTTCTGAGGGATAAATAACGAAAGGTGGCGACTCTTCTGTTTTTCCGGCACCTTATTTTCGCGGTAGCGACAGCTGGCGACTCTGCTGGGGACTTGATAGTTTCCTAGGGATCCAACGTCCCTGATGCGAGTCAATGTGGGGATCCAACGTCCCCGCGAGAGTCAATCCTAGCGCTTGTATGTTTACCTGTTGGGTTGTGTTTAGTTATCGCATTTTATTTCCCGCATTTTATTTTCAGTATGATATGATTATCTGTGCTTTTGTGGGAGGGGCATTCTAATGAGTGAGAAGCCAGACCCAGGCTTGAGCGTACTTAGCATTAGTTGTGGAAATAAGTGGGCGCGTGCTTGCTTTGCAGGCACTAGTGTCTCATGAAATCCACGCTCAGACGAGGTTCTCCCAGTTGACTTCTTTTCTGGCCCTTTGGGCCTGAGGGGTTGTTGGTTTGGAGGATTGTCGACTCTAGGGACCGATCATTTGGGATTCAGCTAAGTGAGGCCACTTCAGGAGATGGTGATGCCACACCTTCTGGGTATCGTATCATCTCTCTTGAATGTCTGTGACGCTGATGACCGCATAGGATGCCGAACTTGTGTCAGTTTAGGTCCATACCTGTGAGTAGGGTCGGGTTTGTTACAGGAAACCTTAACCTTCAGACTACCTGGTTTTCTTGATAGTGAATCAGTTTTGTAGGTATCAGAGGTTCTCATCATCAGATACGTGTTTGTTCTTGACAAAGCAGGTTTATGGTTTGATATCAGAGGGCCTCATCATCAGATATATGGTTGTTTTTGACAGAGCAGGGTTATGGTCTGGTATCAGGGGTTACTTCTCATCAGAGATATAGTTGTTCTTGACAGAGCAGTATTATGGTTTTGTTGATACGAAATCTTCACCTTCATCTCTTCACCAACACTGTCGTCTTGATCTCCTGCTGCATGATTGCATTTTGCATTGTTTTGCATACTCATTTGCATATCATTAACGTGTGTCTGTGTTGCAGGTACCGTTTCCCCTGGTTCAGGTTTTCTTGCCTTCTATTGTGCTAGCATGGGTTCTCTAAGGAAGACTGTGGCCTACAAACTCCCCACTCCTGATGTTGTTCAGCTGTCTAGTTTGATTGCTTTGGCAGATGATTCTGTGAGAGGTGAATTCAGAAAGTCTTATGGGAAACTGCTCAGCTTGGTTCGTAAACCTTCTGTGTTTGAGTTGAATGGGTTGTACGCCTTGTTGCAGTTCTACGATCCTCCTTTGAGATGCTTTACTTTCTCGGACTTTATTCTCGCACCTACGCTAGAGGAGTATGCTGATTTGTTAGGTGTGCCTATCAAGAGTCAGATGCCCTTTGTTCATATGGATGTTGAGCCTAATCTGGCTAGTCTAGCTATTTCGCTTCATCTGGAGTCCTCTGAGTTGGTCTTGTCTAGTTGGAACGGGGTTCCCGGTTTCTCCTTGCAGTTCTTAGTGGGAAAGGCCTAGCGGTGTGCCAAAGACGGTTGTTGGATCGTGTTCAACGCTATTCTCACTCTTTGCATATACGACATCATTTTGTTCCCTAATATGCCTGACTTTGTAGACTTCGACGCCTTTCACATCTTTGCAGTAGGGAATCCAGTCCCTACCTTGGTTGGAGATGTTTATCATTCCGTCCACTATAAAAACGAGAGCAGAAGGGGCAAGAATGTCTCGTGCTGTGTGCCCCTATTCAATAGATGGCTTGATAGTCACCTACCCAAGAAGGGTCCCTTTGCTTCATCTGCAGCCACAGCTGAGTGGCCTGAGCATTTGATGAGTCTATCAGCAGAGGATGTTGCCTGGTTTGATAGAGATAGGTTGGGTACTGAGATTATCTTCACCTGCAGCGGGTTTCCGAATGTGCCTTTGATAGGCAGGAAGGGCTGTATAAACTATATTCCATCTCTGCTGGTCCGATAGTTTGCTTATGCTTTGAGAGCTCCGCCGAAGGATGAAGAGGTGCAGGAATCTCTATACCTCACTGGTCTTCTAGAGGGGCATATGTTATCTAAGCTTCAACACGCTTGGAATGGTATCAATAGGCGGGGAAAACCGTTGTTGGGAAAAAGTAATAGCCAAGCCTACGCTCCATATGTGACCTGGATCAGAGCCAGAGCAGATATCATAGGGATGCCTTTTCCTCCTGCCAAGCTAGAAAGCCCTCCAGTGATTGAAGAGCCTACCACCGTGCCTATTCAGCAGTACAATCAGGTGTTAGCTGAGCGAGAGGAGCTGAAGAAGGCAAATGAAGAACTGGAGAAAGAATTGGCTCAGCTCAGAAGCGAGAGAAGCGAAGCCGTCCATTCCTTCAAGAGGCAAACAGAGCTGGTGAACAAGTTAGGTACGAATTTGACTAAGCAGTTGGCTGAGCGTGAGCGTTTGGGTCGGGACTTCAAATCTTCAACGACGTATTGGCCACTAAGAAGAAGCACTTGGATGAAGCGTACCGGAGAATATCCAAGTTTAATCAGCACTGGAAGGCCACTCTAGCCAACGGCAAGGAACGGGAGGATAAACTGAACCAGTAGATCTCCAAATTGAAAGCCCAGGTGAAGGCTAGTGAGAAGAGGTTTGATGAAGAAACCGCTCGCAGATATGCCGCTGAAGGCCTGCTAAACAAGGCTTTTGCTAACCTGAAGGAGCACAAACAGACGTTTGAATCCAAGAAGCGGAAGTTAGAAGATTGTTTCGGCGAAGGAGCATGGGAAGACTCAGTTGAAGGTCTTCAATACACTATTATGCAGAGGGAGTTACTCGTCGAAGGGTTGCTCACTCAGCCTGATCATCCAGAAACGAGGGATCTGTTAGAAGAGTTTCGAGCCCATGGTCGTGCTTGACTATATTTGTAATCCTTTTGTTTTGATCATTGTTGTATGCTGACCATCACCAGGCTTGTTGGTCGAGGTCATGCTATTGATTCTGCTTGTACTCAGTGACGTTGTGTACCGCCTTGATGGGCTTTCTTTATATATATGAGATGTTATTTCCATGACTGGACTCAGATTTCTTATTATCAGCACTGGCACTCAGGCACTAGGATCGGGGGGGATCTCCCCAAGGCACAGACACACGTTTGCATTTGCATGAAGCATTTGCACAACGAGCATGTTGTCGTTTTTCTAACCCTTTGTGTATGCAGGTTGTTCCAGGATTGATCGAAGGCCAATCCACCGCTATCTGACCAGAGCAAATCAAGTTAGAGCAATGGAATAAGTGCAGACTGACGTTCAGGAACTCCGAGAAAGGATGGACCGCTTCATGGAGCTCATGCAAGTGGCTGCCAACAGCCAAGACCAGCTCAGAACATTGGTCCAGCCTCTGATCTCAAGGGTTGACATCAACGGTGTACTTCATGGAGGGAACGTTCCAACCCCTCCACCTATTGAAACTCCTCAGAATGGCATCCCCGTGACCAGGGGGAATGGAAGTGGTAACGACCATGTGATCACTAACATCAGGCTCAATGGTAATACGACTGGCGTCGGCAATGGAAATTTTGAAGCTAATGGCAATGCTGGACTGGGCAACGACAACGCAGGTGCTGGAAATCTGTATGGGCCTCAACCATGGCTAGAAGACCGTCAAGAAGATTTGTTCTCACAGAGGAGTGCTGAAGGAGAATTGACTGCTGAAGCACGTCTGAGGTTTAAGGCACTCGAGGATAAAATGAGGAATTTCGAGAACCTGAACACTATGGGTGTCGACATGTCTAAATTGGGATTGATTTCTGATTTTAAGGTGCCTCCTAAATTCAAGGTACCCGACTTTGAGAAGTACAAGGGCACCACCTGCCCTCGTGTCCACTTAAGGCCATACTACCGAAAGATGTCTGCTCACTCTGAAGACGAGAAGTTGCCGATGCACTTCTTTCAGGATAGCTTGTCCGGGCCATCCTTGGAATGGTACATGAGTTTGGAACCAACCAGTGTGCGCACTTGGGAGGAACTTGCTGAAGCCTTTGTGCACCATTACCAGTATAACAGTGACTTGGCTCCGAACCGGGTTCAACTGCAGAACTTGTCGCAGAGGAACAACGAAGGGTTCAAAGAATACGCCCAGCGGTGGCGTGAATTAGCAGCTAGAGTTCAACCGCCGATGGTTGAACGGGAGCTTGTTGAGATGTTTGTAGCCACCCTCCCAGGGGTTTATTACGAGAAACTAGTCAGCGGTATGTCAGGAAGTTTCTCAGATCTCATCATCATTGGGGAGCATGTTGAAAACGGGATCAAGTTGGGGAAAATTCAAGGTGGTGATTTATCCTCAACTGGAGGAGGAAAGAAACCATATGGTAGCAAAAGGCGTGAAGGAGAGACGAGCGCCGTGTCTAACGCTCGAAGGAAAGGTAAAGGCCCGCTCCAGCAGGTGGCTAGCATAATCATCCCTGTTGTCCAACAACCCCAGCCACAGCAGTAGCAACCAAATCAGCAAGGGTACAGAAAGTATCAGAACAGGGTACCTCTGTCGAGCCGTCACCTTGAGACACCGCCCATGTCTTATGCTCAGCTGTTACAAACTCTGCTTCAGTTACAGCTAGTCCAGAAGAGAACCCTGGCTCCCTTGACAGGGGCACCTCCGCCAGGTTATGATGCGAACGCTACATGTGATTTTCACTCAGGGGCACCCGGCCACACGATAGAAAATTGCAAAGCCTTCAAGCACAAGGTGCAAGATATGGTGGATGCTAAGATCATCAATTTCTCAGATAATGTGCCGAATGTCACGAAGAACCCTATGCCGAATCATAGGGGAGGTGGGGTGAATGCCATTATTGAAGAAGAGGGTTTAGATGTGTTGACTGATGTCAAGGATCTAAAGACACCGCTTAGCTTCGTTAAAGCCAAGCTGATAAAGAGAGGCTTCTTTCCAGGCTATGGAGAACTATGTATGGGTTGTGCGACTCGTCCTGATAGATGTGAACAGTTGATAGAGGTGATTCAGAGTCTGATGACCGAAGGGATCTTGCAGTTTAGCCGAAGGGCCGAGTATGGATATGGAAAGGTAATGCTGAAGCAAGATGATGAGGTTGCCACCATAACCATCCCTCTCCAAACGATAACCATTTCTGCACCCAGGCCGCCCACCATTACCATCACCAAGGCTGGACCGATACCTTTTGAAAGCACCAACGCTGTCCCATGGCATTATGGGGCAGACGTTTACTGTAATGGACAGAAGTTGGAACTAGAACCATCTGGGCAGTCTGTGGATAACCTAGTGGGAATTGGCAGAATCACGCGCAGCGGAAGAGTATTTGCTCCACCTGAGATTGTGGCGGACAAAGCGGACAAAGCTGAAGAAACCGATAACGGAAAGAGTAAAGTCGCTGAGGAAACCCCTCGTGGGGTAGAGAAGGACTTACTTGTTAAGGACGCTGAAGAGTTCATGAGGCTGATCAAGAAGAATGATTACAAGATCGTGGATCACCTCCATCAAACACCCTCGAAGATCTCCATCCTGAATTTGTTGTTGTGTTCGGAGTCACATCGCAACGCGTTGTTAAAGGTTTTGAATGCCACGTATGTACCACAGGAAATCTCGGTCAACCAGTTGGAAGGGGTAGTAGCCCACGTGAATGCTGGAAACGGGTTAGGGTTCACTGACCTGGAGCTGACGCCAAAGGGAAGAAACCACAACAGTGCCCTGCACATCTCGATAGAGTGTAGGGGAACGATTATGTCTCATGTGTTGGTGGACACTGGGTCTTCACTCAATGTTCTTCCGAAGAAGGCATTGATGAAGTTAGATACTCGAGGATTGATTTGCACACCCAGTGATCTGGTTGTGAAGGCTTTCGATGGAACCAAGCGTCATGTCTTTGGAGAGGTAACGTTACCAATCCAAGTCGGGCCGGAAACTTTCGACGTGGTCTTTTACATTATGGACATCATGCCAGCCTACAACTATCTCATAGGCCGGCCATGGATCCACTCTACTGGTGTCGTGACCTCCACGTTGCACCAGAAACTCAAGTACGCTATCGGAGGCAGCATCGTGACTGTATGTGGCGAGGAAGACATAATGGTGAGCCATTTGTCGTCCTTCAAGTATGTTGAGATGGATGGGGAAATCCACGAAACCCTATGTCAGGCGTTCGAAGCTGTTAAAGTCAAGGACGTGGCTCCTGTAATGACCGAAAATCCAGAGATGACTCTCTCTTCCTTCAGGGAAGCTCGAGTCGTTGTTCAAGTCGGATCTACCCCAGGCTGGGGGCAGGTTCTAGAGATACCTAACAAACAGGACAAGTTTGGGTTAGGATACTCTCCTACGGCTGAAGCCTCCTCTTCTCACAGTGCGTCGCTGTAACAGCCCAATTTTCGATAACTGATTAATTGTACTAATGGATTGGTTTAGGTGGTTTATCTGATTTAAATAAGTTATGAGATTTATTTAATATGAGTTAATGGATTTAACTAATTTATTCTATTTGGTGGAATAAGGTGGGCTTAGTAGATATTTTCCAATTAATGATAAAATGGGATAATTGTGAAGAGAGAAATGGAATGGAAAGAAAATAATAGAGAGGAAGGAAATAAGAAAAGAAATAAAAGGATATAAAAAGGGGATTGGAGAGAAAGAGAAAGATAGAAAGAAAGAAAGAAAAGAGAAAGAAAGAAGAAGAGGAGAAATGAAGAGGAAAAAGGGAAAAAGCTTGGAGAATCTTCAAGAACCAATTTCGAAGCTCCGATTAATCGAGGTAAGGGTGAGAAACATTGCTATTTAATCATTCTATGCTATTATGTATGTTGGGTTTGGGTTTGTGGATGTTTTTCATCACTTTCCATTTTAGGGAAAGTTAGATTAATCGGTAGAATGATGATTTAATCGGTTGAAACTTGGAAATAATGCCGTAGAATAGTCGGGTAACATGAGGGTATGTTGTTTGAGCTGATTTTGATGATTAAGTGGTTGGTTGATGGTGGGATAAAGGGAGAAGACAGAATGAGGTTCTGTTCTGCGCAGGTTTGCTGGCTCTCGCCAGGCGAGTGAAGGCGAAGCTTCGCCGGGCGAAGCCCAACGAATGCTGGCGAATAATTAAGTTTAAGTTCCAGTGGACTTCGCTGGCGAGTTCACCAGGCGAAGTTGGATAGCGAAGGTTCGCCCAGCGAAGGTGCTGGCGAATGGTGGCGAATGAAGTCAGTAGCTACTGACTTGGGCTCGCTGGGAAGTCTCGCCAGGCGAAGCCTAGCGAGTGTTCGCTGAGAGAGTTTGCCAGGCGAAGGCCAGGCGAAGGTTCGCTGCGAGGGTTCGCCAGGCGAATGAAGGCGAATGTGACAGCATTTTTCTTTTGCTGTGTTGCTCATGTGGTGATTGTTTGATTGATTCACATAGGTTAATACCTCTATGATATGAATAAGTATGTGATCCATGGTGATGATATGTGTTGTGGGTAGTCTTTGGGCGTGAATCCTAGACTTGTGGTATGAGTATTAATCAGATCGATTATAAATACATGAGAACATTGTGGATATATGTGTGCATAGCTTATAATTGTATTATTGGTACTGTGACATGTATACCTTGTATGAAATGGCATGAGATGAATAATAAACATAATACAAAAATGTATTGTGGATGTATATTGTTTATATGCGGTTGTATGTTAAGATACATGAAGAATGCATGAGAGCATATTGAGGGATATGCGTGCATCGTTTGATAAATATGATGTTTGTATTGATTGGATGCGATTATGTATGAACAATGCGTGAGAATATATCGTGAATATATGTACATTGCGTGGTAAATGTGTTATGCGTGTAAGCATGATGTAATTCTTGTATGATGAATTACTTGAGAATGCATGAGAACATATTGTGGATATGTGTGCATTGTTGATAATGCGGAGATGATATTGAATTGTGAATGTATATTGTTGGTATATGGTGGTATAAATAGAATGCATGAGAACATGTCATGGATATGTGTGCATTGCTTGATAGATGTTGTAAATGCATATTGTATGTATGTGATTAAATGTGAATAATGCATGAGAACATATCATGGATATGTGTGCATTGTTTGATAACTGTGAAGAATGCATGAGAACATATCGTGGATATGTGTGCATTGTGAGTGATAATGTGGTGATAGTGTTGAATTATGAATACATCGATGAATGTTATGTGAATATGTTGTGTGTGCAATCATAATGTAATTCTTGAAGAGATGAATTATTTGAATGCATGAGATTAAGATGTCGGTCTTAAGTGCATTTGTTGTGGTTGATTGTACATGCATCATTTAGTCAAGAGGCAATGTCTGTTAGTTTCGTGGAAACTAGTGGCTTGTCCCAAACCTAGAAGTGTGGGTTTGAAGGCTTAGAGGACGGGCCTTTGTGGTTATCGGTCTAGAAGAGTGGACCCGATTTAATGTAAAAACCGAAAAAAGATAACGGGTTATCGGTCTAGAAGAGTGGACCCGGTTTAATGTAAAAACCGAAAAAAGATAACGAGAGTCGGTACCGCATTGCATGAGTTGCATTGATTCGTTGAGTCACATTGTATAATGTCATTGATATATGAAGTATGCATGTGAATGAGATGTTTGTTGAATACTTATGAAGCGTGCATGAAGAGATGCTTACGTGTGAATGTTAAGATTGTGGAATTGTAGATGTATGCATGATGTAAAATGCTTGGTGAATATTCATGTTGTATATATATATATATATATATATATATATATATATATAAGTGACGATGTAAATGACTATGAGTTGAATTGTGGTGAGAAATAGGGAGTTAATTATATGATACCTATGTATACATGATTTTATGCTTTGATTATTATGGTAATATTTCTCACCCTTCTGCTGTTTTATAATGCTCTATGAGGCATTGCAGATTAGGTTGCTGGAGGCCTTTATGAAGTTCTGCTTGTAGTTCGAGGTTGCTACGTGTGTAGCGGTTTAGTAATTATTTATGGGTCGAGTCATGCTCTGGTCGTGTAACACGGGGATCGATTGCTTATGTTTTAGGATTACATTATGTAACCTAAGTTATGTTTTCATATTTGGAGTAATTGAGATAATGAGATGTTAGCCTTAGTGCCTAGAGATGTTGATTTTATATGATGAAAGTAAATGTTTCTTTTAAAGGATTTTCATTAATGAATCCGCTGCTAAATGGAAAGGTGTTTATGAGCATGACAGATTGTTTTAATGTGGTGCAAGTTTTGTGTGATGCCCTTTTATGGATGCATGTTAACTTTTACTCTGATTATGCATATATTATTTGCGGGGTTTAGAAGGGTGTTACAGTCGCGAGGTAAAGGGCCGATCCAGTTTACCAGTGGTGGGGTAATATTCAAAAGTGTCAACGCAGTGTCTAAAGACGGCGAAGACAGCGATTGCGACCTAGACTCTTGGATCCAGCCAAGCAAACAAGGCCAGAGCCTCACCAATTGGTCCATCAGGGATACCATCCAAGTGACAGACAAAGAGTAATGATTTACTTTCTCCAATCATTGTACAACCCTATGTCCTACCCGGGGCATAGTGGTTTTATTGCCAGGGCCTTGTTTGATTATGTACATGCATTTTACCAATAAATCAAAAGGCGTTATTTCGCATTCAAATGTTGTGATCTCTGTTATTCCTGTTTTATATTTGTTTTAAAAAAAAATAAAATGGAAATAGGGTTTGTGCTAACCTGCATATCCTTGTTTTAAGCTTAACCCTTGTTATTGTAGGATCCACATAATAGATGACATCGACTCTGGACCTTCTACGACTCACTTCGACTTCGATTGCCCGATCTACCAAGCCGAAGAAGAGATTGATGAAGATGAAGACCTTCCCGAAGAGTTGGCCCACTTGTTGAAACAAGAAGAGAAAGTTATTCTGCCTCACGAGGAAGAGATTGAGATTGTGAATTTGGGTTCTAAAGAACTTGTTAGGAACGTCAGGATAGGGGCTGCATTGCAGAGTGATGTCAAGCAGAAATTAGTCGAGATGCTGAGAGAGTATAGTGACATCTTTGTTTGGTCATACGAGGATATGCCCGGACTTGATACTGACATCGTGGTCCATCACTTGCCGCTGCGAGAAGATTGTCCTCCCGTTAAGCAGAAGCTTAGTAGGACACGACCAGATATGGCCGTTAAGATCAAAGAAGAAGTGCAAAAGCAGCTTGATGCTAGCTTCTTAGCGGTCACCACTTACCCTCCGTGGGTCGCCAACATAGTGCCTGTACCGGAGAAAGACGGTAAGGTGCGAATGTGCGTCGATTATCGGGATTTGAACAGGGCGAGCCCTAAAGATGATTTACCGCTCCCTCATATTGATGTGTTGGTCGACAATACAGCTCAGTTCTCTGTGTTTTTGTTCATGGATGGATTCTTCGGTTACAATCAGATCAAGATAGCACCGGAGGACATGGAGAAACTACGTTTATCACTCCTTGGGGAATGTTTTGCTACAAGGTAATGCCTTCCGGTCTGAAGAACGCAGGGGCCACTTACCAACGAGCAATGGTTACGTTGTTTCATGATACGATTCATCATGAGATTGAAGTCTATATTGATGACATGATTTCGAAGTCCCAAACGGAGGAGGGACATCTGGTCAATTTGCTGAAGCTTTTTGAGAGGCTTAGGAAATTCAGGTTGAGGCTGAATCCTAACAAGTGTACTTTCGGAGTACGGTCGGGAAAACTACTGGGGTTTATCGTGAGTGAAAGAGGCATCGAGGTTGATCCTGCGAAGATAAAAGCAATACAAGAAATGCCAGCGCCAAAAACCGAAAAAGAAGTTCGAGGTTTCCTGGGTAGAATAAACTACATTGCAAGGTTTATTTCTCAGCTCACGGCCACGTGTGAACTGATGTTCAAACTACTAAAAAAGGATCAGGCGATTACATGGAACGAGGATTTCCAGAAGGCATTTGATAAGATAAAACAGTATCTACAGGAACCTCCGATCTTGATACCCTCAGTGGCCGGAAGACCCTTAATCATGTACTTGACAGTTCTTGAGAATAGTATGGGGTGTGTTCTCGGTAAGCACGAAGAGACGGGCAGAAAAGAGCATGCCATTTACTATTTGAGTAAAAAGTTCACAGACTGTGAATCTCGTTACTCGATGCTGGAGAAGACGTGTTGTGCACTAGCCTGGGCTGCCAAACGTTTATGAAAGTACATGCTCAACCACACAACCATACTAATTTCGAAGATGGATCCGATCAAGCACGTCTTCGAGAAGCAAGCGCTTTCGGGCAGGATTGCCAGATGGCAAATGGTGTTGACGGAATATGACATTCAGTACGTTTCCCAGAAGGACATCAAGGGCAGCGTATTGTCTGAATACCTTGCCGAACAGCCGATTGAAGATTATCAGCCGATGAAATTTGAATTCCTTGATGAGGATATCATGTTTCTCAAGGTGAAAGATTATGATGAACCGTTGCCCGACGAGGGTCCGGACAGGAAATCCCAGTGGAAATTGATATTTGATGGGGCGGTTAATTCTTACGGAAGTGGCATTGGGGCGATCATCACGACTCCCCATGGATCCCACATCCCGTTTACTGCGAGACTGACGTTTCCGGTCACCAATAATGAAGCGGAGTATGAAGCATACATCATGGGTCTAGAAGAAGCAATCGATTTGAGAATCAAGAACCTAGATGTATATGGTGACTCGACACTTGTGATTAACCATATTAAAGGGGAGTGGGAGACTCGCCAATCGAATTTGGTGTCGTACATGAATTATGCCAGAAGGCTGCTTCCGTTCTTTGATCGAGTAGAACTCCATCATTTGCCCAGAGCTAAAAATCAGATGGCTGATGCCTTAGCCACGTTGGCTTCGATGTATAAAGTCAATTTTTGGAATGAAGCTCCAAGGATTGTCCTTTCTCGTCTTGATAGACCTGCATTCGTCTTTGCGATCGAGGTAGCCTCCGATGGCAAGCCATGGTTTCATGATATCCAGACTTTCCTTATGACTAAAGAGTATCCTGCGGGAGCGTCAACCCAGGATAAGAAGACTCTGAGGAGGCTGTTTGGAAAATTTTATCTCAATTCTGATGGAGTTTTGTATAAAAGAAACCACGATCTTGTGCTACTCATATGTGTAGATGAGAAAGAAGCGAGTATGCTCATGGAAGAAGTCCATGAAGGCACATTTGGTACGCACGCCGGCGGCCATGCTATGACAAGAAAGATCCTGAGAGATGGATACTACTGGCTGACGATGGAATCAGATTGCTTTAAATTCGCGAAGAGATGTCGTAAATGCCAGATTTATGCTGATAAGATTCATGTGCTGCCATGCCCGTTGAATGTCATGTCCTCCCCATGGTCGTTCTCCATGTGGGGCATCGACATGATAGGCAAGATCGAGCACACTGCATCTAACGGTCATCGCTTCATTTTGGTAGCCATCGACTACTTCACCAAGTGGGTGGAGGCAGCCTCATATGCTAATGTGACCAAGCAGGTGGTGGCTAGATTCATAAAGAGGGACATCATATGTCGTTACGGAATTCCCGAGCGAATCATCACTGATAATGGTTCGAATCTGAATAACAAGATGATGAAGGAGCTGTGCCAGAGTTTCAAGATTGAACATCACAACTCATCTCCTTACCGGTCGAAGATGAATGGCGCCGTTGAAGCGGCCAACAAGAACATTAAGAAGATTGTACAGAAGATGGTTTTGACCTATAAAGATTGGCACGAGATGCTGCCATTTGCACTACACGGTTATCGTACAACGGTACGTACATCAACCGGGGCAACTCCTTTCTCACTGGTGTACGGTATGGAAGTTGTCCTACCGTTAGAAGTTGAGATCCATTCTTTACGAGTTTTGGTTGACGTGAAACTCGATGAGGCAGAATGGATTAAGAACCGACTAAACCAACTCAGCATGATGGACAAGAAAAGATTAGCATCGATTGCATATGGTCGTCTGTACCAAAGCCGAATGAAGAAAGCTTATGATAAGAAGGTGCGTCCTAGAAGCTTTCAGACGGGTGATCTCGTCCTAAAGAAGATTCTTCCTCCACACTCCGATCACCGGGGCAAGTGGACTCCCAATTACGAAGGTCCGTACGTCGTCAACAAGGTCTTCTCGGGAGGAGCCTTGTTGTTATCCACGATGGACGGCGAAGATTTTGCATCCCCGGTGAACGCGGACGCAGTTAAAAAATACTTTGCTTAAAAAACGACCCGCTGGAAAGAAAAAGAATATCCAGGCAAAAATGGGGCATCCCGGCGAACCATAAAAAAGGAAAAAGGTTCGGGCAAAAATTAGGGATATAAAAGAAAAGAATGTACACCCGCAAAGTCGAAAACCTGGAAGGGCGACTTTGGCAAAAAAGGGTATCCTGATGAATAGAAAACCCGGAAGGGCGATTCAGGCAAAAGTTAGGGATTTGAAAAAGCAAATGACTGCGTTCCGCCTGTGGACTTTCATTGTTTGGTGGTTTGGAAGACCTGAGGGTCGTTTATCTGAATCAATCCCTTCTGAAGCTGAAGCATCGGAGAAGTATCGAAGTCGAGTGGGTCGTAGAGGGATCAACTCATGGTGTTCGTCTACGGCACATTGCCGACATTTGTGTATATACTGATGTATATTTATGTTTTTATATTTGCGCAGCTTCCTCATTCCAGGAGCTTGCATCTGTTGTAAAACATTTTCACCCGTTCAGGGGTTCATCATCAATAAAATATATACTATTCAACAATTCTGTTTGTTTGTTTAGCATTTATCTATTTTGTTTGGGAAAAAGAACACCGATGTTTTTGATAAAATGCGCATACATAAACTTACTGGCCTAGGCCACTGATTGATGAAACAATGAATTACTTGAGCATTGTCACAAGATGATAACCTTGATAGGTCCCTTTGAGAAGGGTATCTTGTTTGTTTGTTTGTGTTGTTGCAGGTATAGTATATTCCAGGCAGTACGCCGTATGCGTTCCCAAGCAGGATGATTCCTTCTTCTCCAGCAAGTTCAGCAGCACCTCCCCGCGGAGTCTGAACATGAGATCGTAAGAATTGATATGTCTCCTCAAATAGAGAAGATTCTCTCCCTGATCAGATGTATCCTGAAGGATCGTCATCTCCCCAGCTGAGTCATACATTGAGGTATGCAGCTTTTAATAGTTCAAGACTGAAGTCTCCAGCGGAATCGAAATTCCCCACAAAGTTGTACTCTCCCCAGCAAGCAGGATGATTCCTTCTTCCCCAGCCGAGCTGGAAAATCTCCAAGAGAGCCGAGTCCTTGGGAGCCGTTTGGGCCATGATTGGTTTTCTCTAGTAGAGTGTTGAATAGCTGATGCTGTATTTCCCCACCGGAGTCGTTATCTCCAGGAAAGTTTTGTTGCGAATGTCGTGCAGTTTATTTCTGCAATTGACATCGTTTTCCTCAGCAGTTGTGGTTTGTACACCTAGATGAGCAGGCCCAGGTTCTCGTAGAACTTTGTTCCCCTGCAGCAGTCGGCTGAAGTTCGTTTCCCCAGGCGGAATCAAATTGAGATTGGTGTGACTTCTTCTCCTCGGCGGGATGAGTCCTTCCTCCACCAGAGTGGTTCCTTCTCCTTGACAGGAGGATTTTCCCTTCAGCATTTATTTTGCTGATGGGGTCGTAGCATCTTGCATGATGCATATCATTTACCCTAAATGCATAGCATTTCCACCGTGTGGAGCATTACGCCATAGACGATCATATGCATATGAAACATGAGCTAGGTTGTTACCGTTCTTGTTTTGCAGGTGTTCCTACGCAGAATGATTCTTGAACTCCCCAGCGAAGTTGATGGCTTAAGATGATTCTTAAAATCCCCAGTGAAGTCGCCAGAGTTGGTTGCTCAAGCTAATGCTTGGAGTCTAGCGGAGTGTTTGCTCAGGATGATTCCTGAAATCTCCAGCAGAGGTACTGGTTCAGGATGATTCTTGAAATCCCCGACGGAGTTATTTGTCCAACATGATTCTAGAAGTCCTCAGCAGAGTTGATTCACCCAGAATGATTTCTGAATCCCCGAAGCAGAGTTACTTGATAGTTCTCCAGAATCCCCAGCGGAGATGTGTCATCCCCAGCAGGTTTTTAAACAGAAAAGTTGAAATTTCCTAGAAGACTTACTGATGAAGTCCAGCTGCGATGTCGAAGCAGTTTGCCTAGCTGACGCAGGGTTCCTGATGGCAAAAGATTGTATATCCTTACTGGTTCCTGATTGATTAAGAATTCCATTTGAAGACTTACTGATGAAGTCCAACTGTTGAGTCGACGCAGTTCTCTCAGCTGATGCGGAGTGCCTGATGGCAGAGGTTTGGATATCCCTATTTGGTTCATGATTGACCGAGGATTCTATTTTCGACTTACTGACGAAGTCCGGCTGACGCTCGAGAATTTCTTTGAGTGCCCGACGGCATAATTAACTTGATGGTTAAAAGTTCCTAATGACCTGATGAGTCTCAAGGAATCCTTCTGCCGCAGTGTCGCGAAATGCCTGACGGCAATATCAGCTATGTATTATCGGTTACCGAGTGACCAGTGATCCCTTGATGACTTGAGGACGAAGATCTACAGCATAATCAGATGATCATCCTGACCGAGATTCGAGATTAGACCTTTCACCGGTTACCGTGTGACCAATTCCCCAACAGTTGTTGTGCAACTATCATGTTCGGTTTTGAAGATGTTCATACCAATCCAAGTATCGTTTACCTGTGCGGTTGGAAGATCGCCAATTACTGCGTAACTGGTGATCCCTTGATGATTTAAGGATGCAATGATATCAGATAAATCAGAGAATCATCTTGACGGAGGTTCAAATCAGTATTTCTCCAGCTAGTTGTCGTGCAGCTATTATTTCAGTTTCCGAAGATTTGTCCCCATCAGAGTACCGTGTACTTGCGCAGTTGGAAAATTTCCGGGTTTATTGGTATTCAACCACCTTTTACCTTGATTTTTTTAGAGTCGTTCGCTTCTCACCCAGTCAGGTCCAAGCCGTTTGAATAGGGGCAGCTGTTGCACCCCAAAATTTGCCCAACATTTCTTTACATAGCTTGTGTCTCATTTCATTCACATTAGCATTATCATTTGCATTTCATTGACATGTATGCAGGAGATCAAGAGGTATGATTGCCAATCAAGAGCTACACAAGACTATGAAGCTAGATAAGAAGGTTATTCAAGTGTTCAAGGGTTGATATCCTTGTCAGAGAAGTTAAAAGATCCTCAGAGAGAGTGATTGAAGCCAAGAAGGTGTGTCTCCTAACTTGAGAGTTATGGGGAAGGCCATCAGATGATTATGAGGCCATGAAGATGGACTTGAGGTCTTGAGAGAGCTCATGAGAAGTGTTGAAGATCACTTTGAGGCCTAGACAGGTCATTGTGCAAGATTAAGAAGGCTCAGCCATGAGTGGTGCAGCTAGGGTTTGACTAGGTCAACCCTAAGTCAACTGAGGATTTGAAGGAAGTTGAGACCTAATTCAAGAGCCATGTGATCATGGATTGATACATTGAGATGTAATAAGGATGATTCCAAGGGTAACTCATCATGATTGAAGAGTTTGAGAAGTTTCAAGTTAGGGTTTCTAAGACTTGACAGTGTAAAATCCCCTAGTTTGACCCCTATCTTCAAGGCAATTTAGCTCAATATGTGATTGTCATCCCATCTTGCCCCCAACATGATTGTTGTAGAGCATGTTCTTAGCTTTAATTTGAGTGCTAGAAGTCCTTGATAGGAGTTGTAGAACTCAAGTTATGGCTTTGACAAGTTACAAGTCATCTGAGGTATGTGAATTTGGAGCTTGAAAGTTACCCAACTTGCATGAAACCTTTGCCCACGAAGGATGATTCCTATTAACTTTTAGTCAACATGAATGTTGTTCCTTATCCTCTTAGCTTTCCATAGAGTACTAGAAGTCCTTTATAGGATTTGTAGAACTCAAGTTATGGCTTTGACAAGTCAAGGGTATTTTGGGAATTTGTGATTATAGGTCATTTATGATCATAGGTCATTTTCACCAACTTAGACACCTCAAATAAAATTTTGTTCAACTTGAAAGTTGCTCAAAATGGGGTTTTAACCTTGACCATGTATCAAAGAGACATTGAAATGGCTCAAGGAAGGAAGTGGTTCAAGGAATTTTGAAAAAAGAAGAATTAAAAGCATTTAATGACCAAAAATTGAAATAAACAGAAAAGAAACAGATATACAAGAATTTTGAATGGCCCATAATAGGTCATTTTGAATGGAAAAATCATTTTAGAAACTTTGGCAATGCTAGAATTTTGGTTTGAGTCCATTTTCATACCATTTCATGTTACTTCATGATGAAGCAACATATCAAACTCACACCATTGGATTGCAAACAAGGAAGAGAACATAACAAACCAATCCAATATCTCATGAGATGAATTTTCCAAGCATTTTCATGCCCAAAGAGAGCCAGAATCGTGACTGGTGTGGATGACATTTTGGATAGAAATTGAAATTGCAAAATCTCATTTGGGTGGTTACAGAACTTTCTAGATGATTCTAATGAGTTCTATATAAGATTTGGACTGTGTTCAGCCATTTTTTGGAAGCATTTGAAGCTGGTAGCAGAGATAGCAAGTGGAAATTCAGAGCTGCAACTCAAGATCGTGTTTTGAGATTGAAGAGGAATCAAGCCAAATTGAGGTGTGCATTAGCTTCAGAGGAAGATTTGGAGTGAATCTGGATCATTGTGGAGTAGGAATCGAGCAAGAACTGCACCTGTTCTTCATCTGAAACCAGGTTTGTACAAATTGAAATTGTGCTTAATTTAGGGAGAGATAGCTAGAAATCTTTATGTGGTTAGGTTCTTATCATGACATAGATGGATTTTGGTACACGAATTTGATAGATAGAGACACTCTAGGGTGTGGACCATTTTCTGTTGAGCCTGATTTCTCAAGATTCTTGATGATACATTCATTATTGGATAGTGAAAATTGATCAGTGAAGAGTGTGGATTACATTAGGATCATTATCTTTGAGAATTGTGATGATCAGGATTTGGTGGATTTCTGAAAATTCTATCGTGTTTGGAGTTAGAGAAGGAATTAGGGAATTTGGATGATGGATTCGTGATCAGGATGAAAAATTGAGTGGGATGATGATTTGTTTCAGTATTTTTATTGAC
Organism: Lathyrus sativus; assembly: GCA_963859935.3. Classification (NCBI taxonomy): domain Eukaryota; kingdom Viridiplantae; phylum Streptophyta; class Magnoliopsida; order Fabales; family Fabaceae; genus Lathyrus; species Lathyrus sativus. Next base: position 254,922,428 of record OZ012741.1, read on the forward strand.
TTATGTACACCACTTCACCGGAGAAGACGGTGGCGCTGCAACTCAGGCCACCGTCTGAGAACTCCCTCCATCTCAGTTTGAATTTGGGGACGATGAGCATGAGCCCTCAGATGAAGGTTTGACATTTGACTCAGGCAAGGAATGGACGGCCACGATTGGCTCTCAAACTCTAAAGAGAGATCTTTGAATGAAACGCACCGTTTCATTAATTGGAATGTTTTGGGCTTAGTGCACTGAGTGATATCCACACCCCCCCAATTGGCCCAATCTGTGAAATGAACTTGACATAATTGCTATTTGATACGCGTATTTTATTAATTTCCATTGATTTTCTTTTATTTTCATCATTTCATATAGTTTAGAAAATAATTCATAATAAATAGTAAAATAACTCAAATTGATCCAAGTTTTTTTTCCCTGACTCATGAATGAGTCTAGAATTTTAGGAAATTAAAAGATTATGAATTCATGCATTTGTGATTTTAATTGCATTTTTTGTATTTTAATTGACATTAATTTCATTATGGTTGATACCTTGTCTTGTGAAATTTTGTGTGATCATTTGATGATGATTTTTGAGCTGATTTTTTGTTTGTAGCTAGTTTAGACATGTATGCTCCTCTTAGATTTTTCTCACATTTTTGTGATGAAATTAGGCGTTGGTTTTAAGTTGAAACTTTAGGTGCTCTAGTTTTAGGGTTTAAGCTTAGTACCTCATAGTTTAGGATTTAATTCTAGGACTTATTGGATGATTTAATCTCTGGAATTAACATGATAGAGTCATGATTGACTTAGGTTCCCATAGTTATTTTTGGAGGATTTTACAATTGATTTCAGTATTTTAGTTAGGATTAACTTTAGTGCTAGGTTTTAGGTGATCCTAACTTCCTAATTCAACTAGAATGATTTCTTTAGTTCCCTTAGAATAGGGTTTTGCTTCTCTTGCTCTTGGATGATGTTGAAGACATGTGTGGGTTGCTGAGGAATGCATGATGGAGCTTGGACTTGAAGTTTTCTCCTCCTTTGGAGTAGTTTTGTTTAGGTGTTAAGATTAGGGTTTGTAAGTAGAGCTTCTAGATAGATTCTCTTCTTTCATAAACATGGAAGGTGTTGATCACATCCATTCTTCCCTATGATGTAAGGTCCCCTTGTGAAGGCCTCATCCCTCCTTTGGTAGGATGTGTGGCTCTTCTCAAGTTGGTAGAACCTTTGAGGGTTCCTTTCTTTGATGGTGGGGTGTTTAGTGGTGACCTTTGGTCTTCACTTTGCTTTCCACTATCCAAACCTTGCTCTTGTTAGATGAATCTTTCTCCTTTGCTAGAGGATGGAGTTCCTTGTTAGAAGATTGAAGATGCTAGAGGTTACTACTTCCCTTTGTTTGAAGACTGCCATTGGAGCTGAAGCTTAAAGACCAAGAGGAACAAGTTGACACTTGTGAAGAAAATCCAACTGAGATCAAATGAAGAGCTGAAGCTTGAAGTTGGAGAACAAGTTGATACTTGTGTTTGATGCATTGAAAGCTTGAAGAAGCAAGTTGACACTTGCTATTGAAGATGTTAGCCTTGAAGAGCAGTTACAGACTGAGGACTGAACTGCTGTCAGAGGAGAGCTTTGCTGTGAAGTTGTGGGGGCTGTTGATCTGCTTCCTTTCCTGTCTGTTTGCTTGCTGTGCAACTGTATTGATGTGACTTGTTTTATTTGCTTGATGCATTAGAATAACTTCATGCTTAGACTGATTTAATCTAGGAGCATGATTGCATTAGAGGTTGAGTTGCTCCCTCTGCTTGTATTTTTACTGTATGGCTTTGCTTGCGGGTATTCGGTAGAGCCCTGCTCCCTTGCCTATGTAGGTTGTGATTTGCTTGATGGCATTTTATTTCATTTCTTCTATATGATTACAGTTATTCATATTTGGCTTGAGGTCGAGACGAGCTTGTGGAGGCTGATGCCCCACACACATTTCTCCCTCACTTGCATTGCATGCATTTTATCTATTTACTGTTTACTGTTTAAGTTGATGCTTTATCTGTTTCTGTTTATCGTTGACATGATCCCCTAGGAATCTCACTTCCTTTGATAAGGAAGTGATGATTAGGACTTTAGGTTGAAACCTACGCATGATAACTTCTAGGAGTTCCCTGTTTCAAACCTCAACCATAGGATGAATCCATGGCATGACAACATTAGGACTTGATAGTCCCCCCTTAGTTAAGCCTGTTCTCTCTTCTCATCTGGAAACAAATTAAAATACAGTAATAAAGGTTAAATGATGTCGTACGTTACGAGCCTTAAGCTATCTGAGAAAGGGTTGTCAGAGAGTTTCTTTTCGACAACTTGGATGTTTAGTATGGCACCCTTTGGGTGACATGCGACACATTCACTCTCAGGTCATAGTCTCTAGTGCGATATTGGTTGCAAACATCCATAAAAAATAGTTCTTCCGTAAAAGACAGAAAATAAACTTCAAACCTTTTTGCCCCGTGGGCCCATAATTAAAGGAAAGATTTTCTGAAGAAAAGAGTGTCGTTAACTCCCAGTTCTACCGCAAACGGTAACGCCTAAGTCTCCAAGGGTCGAGCTGCGTACACCAAACTGCTAGAACTATTTGTTAACCCTACTCGAAAACAGATGAATCTGAATTCCCGCAATCCGTATTATCCCAAACTACGTAAGCTCTGATCTCTCATACCTGTTAAGAGTACGTAGGCACAATACTGACGTATTGGCGAGCCACCTTCCCCGTAACCCGTAGTTAGCCGAACTACGTTGACTTTGATTTCTCATTCTCTGATGAGAATACGTAGGCATAAAGTGCAACGCTTTGCCGAGTCATTTTCTTTTCTTTTCAGACCAGCCTTGATAGGTAGGTAGTTAAATAAACCCGTCAGATAAACACAACAAGCGTGGATCCCATCGAGTACGATGGACGTGAGGGGTGCTAATACCTTCCCCTTGCGTAACCGACTCCCGAACCAAGACAACGGTTGCGATGACCTTGTCTTATACCCATTTCGTCAGGTTTTTCCAATCGTTTCCTTTCCCGTTCTGAGGGATAAATAACGCAAGGTGGCGACTCTTCTGTTTTGCCGGCACCTTATTTTCGCGGTAGCGACATACATGATTAAGGGTCTTCCGGCCACTGGGGGTATTAAAATTGGAGGTTCCTGCAGATACTGTTTTATCTTGTCAAATGCCTTTTGGCAATCCTCGTTCCAGATAATCGCCTGATCTTTTTTCAATACCTTGAACATCGGTTCACACGTGGCCGTGAGCTGAAATATAAACCTAGCAATGTAGTTTATTCTGCCCAGGAAACCACGAACTTCTTTTTCAGTCTTTGGCCCTGGCATATCTTGTATTGCTTTTATCTTAGCAGGATCAACCTCAATGCCTTTTTCACTCACAATAAACCCCAGTAGTTTTCCAGATCGTACTCTGAAAGTACATTTGTTAGGATTCAGCCTCAACCTGAACTTCCTAAGCCTCTCAAAAAGCTTCAGCAAATTGACCAGATGTCCCTCCTCCGTTTGAGACTTCGCAATCATGTCATCAACATAGACTTCAATCTCATGGTGAATCATGTCATGAAACAAAGTGACCATCGCCCGCTGGTAAGTTTCCCCTGCATTCTTCAGACCGAAAGGTATTACCTTGTAGCAGAACGTCCCCCAAGGTGTAATAAAAGTGGTTTTCTCCATGTCTTCCGGCGCCATCTTGATCTGATTATAGCCGGAGAAGCCATCCATGAACAAAAACACAGAAAATTGAGCTGTATTGTCGACCAACACATCAATATGAGGGAGTGGGAACTCATCTTTAGGGCTCGCCTTATTCAAATCCCGATAATCAACGCACATCCGCACCTTACCGTCCTTCTTCGGTACAAGTACTATGTTGGCGACCCACGGAGGGTAAGTAATGACCGCTAAAAAGCCAGCATCCAGCTGCTTTTGTACTTTTTCTTTGATCTTAACGGCCATGTATGGTCGTATCCTTCTAAGCTTCTGCTTAACTGGAGGACAATCTTTTCACAGTTGTAGATGATGGACCATTATGTCAGTGTCGAGCCCGGGCATATCTTCATACGACCAAGCAAAGATGTCACTATACTCTCGAAGCATCTCGACCAATCCTTGCTTGACATCGCTCTGCAATGCAGCCCCTATCGTGACATTTCTGACAAGTTCCTCAGAACCCAGATTAACAATCTCAATCTCTTCCTCGTGAGGCAGAATGATCTTATCTTCTTGTTTCAACAAACGGGCCAACTCTTCCAGAAGGTCTTCATCTTCATCAACCTTTTCTTCATCTTGATATATCGAGCAATCAAATTCGAATTGATTCATAGAAGGTTCAGAGTCGATGTTATTTGTAGTATGAATCTTGCAATAACAAGGGTTAAGCTTAAGAAGAGGATATGCAGGTTAGCACAAACCGTATTGCCATTTTATTGTTTTTCAAAACAAAAGTAAAACAGGAATAACATAGATCACAAAATTTGAATGCAAAGAAAACGCCCTTTGATTTATTGATAATATGTACATGCATAAGCAAACAAGGCCCTGACAATAAAACCGTTATGCCCTGGGTAGTGCATAAGGTTGTACAATAATTGGAAAAGACAAAGCATTACTCTTTATGTGTCACTGGGATGACATCCTGGACGGACTAGTTGTTGAGGCTCTGGCCTGGTTTGCACGGATGGATCCAGGAGTCCAGGTCGCAATCACTATCTTCATCGTCTTCAGACACAGCGTTGACATTCTCAAATATCACCCCACCTTTTGTGAATTGAATTGGCCCTTTGACACACGGCGCACTGCGAGATGAGGAAGCATCAGCAGAAGGAGAATACCCTAACCCAAACTTGTCCAGCTTGTTAGGGATTTCAGGACTTGCCCCCAGCCTGGGGCAGAACCAGCTTAAACAACAGCTTGAGCTTCCTTAAAGAAAGATAGATTCATCTCAGGTTTCTCGATCATCACCGAAATCATATCCTTGACTTTAACGGTCTCAAACGCCAGGCATAATGTTTTGTGGATCTCGCCATCCACCTCGACATACTTAAAAGATGACAAATGGCTCACCATTATGTCCTCTTCACCACAGACGGTCACGATGCTGCCACCCACAGCATACTTCAGTTTCTGGTGCAAGGTGGAAGTTACTGCGCCCGCAGAATGGATCCAAGGCCGGCCCAATAGACAACTATAGGCTAGCATGACATCCATGATATAGAAGACCGCGTCAAAGGTCTCTGGCCCAACCTGAATGGGTAGAGTTACCTCTCCAAAGACGGTTTGCTTAGTTCCACCAAAAGCTTTTAACACCAGGTCACTGGGTGTACATATCAGCCCTCTCGTATCCAACCTCATCAGAGCTTTCTTAGGGAGAACATTCAGAGATGATCCCGTGTCCACCAACACATGGGACATAACCGTTCCTCGACATTCCATCGAGATATGCAAGGCGCTATTATGGTTCCTTCCTTTCGGCGTCAGCTCGAGGTCAGTAAATCCTAATCCATTCCCAGCATTGACTTGAGCAACCACCCCCTCTAGCTGGTTGACAGAGATCTCTTACGGTACATACGCTGCATTCAGAACCTTCAGCAGAGCATTGCGATGTGCCTCGGAACACAACAACAGATTCAGAATAGAGATCTTAGACGGCGTTTGATGAAGATGATCAACTATCTTATAATCACTTTTCTTGATCAGTCTCATAAATTCTTCGGCGTCTTTCACAAGCAGGTCTTTTCCTACCTCACGGAGGTTTCTTCGACGACCTTACTTTTACCTCTGTCAGTCTTCTCAGCCTTGTCGGCTCTATCAGCCACAATCTCCGGTGGAGAAAACACTCTTCCGCTACGCGTTATTCCCCCAGTCCCCACTAGGTTATCAACAGATTGCTCGGATGGCTCCAACTCCAACTTCTATCCATTGCAATAGACATGTGCCCCATAGTGCCATGGAACAGCCTTAGTACTCTCGAATGGTATAGGCCTAGGCTTCGTGATAGTGATTGTAGGTGGCCTCGATGCAGAAATGGTAATTGTCTTATGGGGGATGGTGATAGTGGCAACCTCATCCTTCTGCTTCAGCATTACTTCCCCTGATCTGTTCTCAGCCCTCCGACTAAACTCCAGAATTCCTTCGTTAATCAAACTCTGAATCCCTGCTACCAACTGATCACAGCCGTCTGAATGATTCGCACAATCCATACACAACTTTCCACAGCCCGGGAAAATACCTTTCTTCATCAACTTGGCTTTAACGAAACCAAGTGGTGTTTTCAGGTCTTTGACATCAGTCAATAAATCTGAATCTTCCTCTTCAATGATAGCGCTAACCCCATCTCCCCCATGGTTGGGCATAGGGTTCTATGACATTCGGAGCATTATCAGAAAAGTTGATTATCTTGGCGTCAACCATATCTTGTACTTTGTGCTTGAATGCCTTACAATTGTCAATCGAGTGGCCAGGTGCCCCCGAATGAAACTCACATCTCGCATTCGCATCGTAGCCTGGTGGAGGTGTCCCTGTCAAGGGAGCCAAAGTTATCTTCTGAACTAGCTGCAACTGAAGCAAAGTCTGCAAAAGCTGGGCGTATGACATAGGTGGGGTTTCAAGATGACGACTTGACAATGGTGCTTTATTCTGGTACCTCCGGTACCCTTCCTGGTTCTACGGCTGCTGCTGAGGTTGTTGGACAGCAAGAATAGTAATGCTAGCGACCTGCTGGCGCTGGCCTTTTCCTTTTCCCCGAGCATTAGACACTGAGCTCGGCTTACCTTCACGTCTCTTACCACTATAAGGCTTCTTTCCCCTTCCAGCTGAGGATACATCTACACCCTGAATCTTTCGGAGTTTGATGCCATTCTCTACATGTTCTCCAGTGATTATGAGGTCGGAGAAGCTTCCTGACATACCACTGACAAGCGTCTCATAATAAACTCCTGGGAGAGTAGCTATGAACATCTCGACAAGTTCTCGCTCAACCATCGGTGGCTGAACTCTTGCTGCCAATTCACGCCACCTCTGGGCGTACTCTTTAAATCCTTCGTTGTTCTTCTGCGACAAATTTTTAGCTGAACCCGGTTGGGAGCTAGATCAATGTTGTACTGATAGTGGCGTACGAATGCTTCAGCAAGGTTCTTCCACGTGCATACATTTGTGGGTTCCAAACCCATATACCACTCCAGCGAGGGGCCTGACAGGCTGTCCTGGAAGAAGTGCATCAGCAACTTCTCATCTTCAGAATGTGCAGACATCTTTTGATAGTGTGACCTCAAATGGACATGGGGGAAAGTGGTGCCCTTATACTTCTCAAAGTCGAGTACCTTAAACTTGGGAGGCACCTTGAAATCTGAGATCAGTCCCAGCTTGGTCATGTCAACGCCCATGGTATTCAAGTTCTCAAAACTCTTCATCTTGTCTTCGAGTGCTTTGAACCTTAAGCGGGCTTCAGAATTAAGTTCGCCCTCAGCTCCCTTCATTGAGAATAAGTCCTCTTGACGATCCTCTTGCCATGGTTGATGGCAATTACCCTGAGCAAACCCAGCAGCATCAAGACCATACAGATTACCAGCACCAGCGTTCCCAGCATTACTCGTTCCTCTAGTATTGCCATTGCCTATACCACCATTACCATTGGCCTCAAAGTTGCCATTTCCGACTCCAGTCGTATTCCCATTAGCTCCAATATTAGTAACAACATTACCATTTCCACTTCCGTTTCCTCCAGTAACAGGGATGTTAGCATGAGGGGTCTCAACAAGCGGAGGGTTCACCACATTCCCACCATGTAGCACGTCGTTGCTGTCGACGCATGCAATCAGAGGTTGCACCAGAGTTCTGAGCTGGTCTTGGCCATTAGCGACCACTTACATGAGATCCATGAAATGATCCATCCTCTCCCTGAGCTCTTGAATGTCAGTCTAAACCTGTTCCATTACTCTGGCTTGATTTGCTCTGGTAGAATACCGGTGGATCTGCGTTTGTTCAATCCTGAAATAACCTGCAAACACAAGGGGTTAGAAAAACAGCTCGTGGTACCTGTTATGCAAATGATTCATGCAAATGCAAACGTGTGTCTGTGCCTTAGGGAGATCCCCCCCCCCCCCCCCCCCCGATCCTAGTTTCCGAGACAAATAAAATCCAACATCCAATCATGGAAAGAAATCCTCATATATATATCTGAAAAACCCGCCTGGGCAGCGTACAACTGTAATCACATACAACTGAAGCAAAAGGTGTGATCCTAACCAACAAGCCTGGTGGTGGTCAGCATATCAATGCATAAAAGGTACAAAGAAATACAAAGAAATCAAGTGCGGCTATGGGCACGGAAATCCTCTAATAACTTCTTCGTAGTGGGATGGTCAGGCTGAGTGAGCAAACCCAGGATCAGCAAATCCCTCTGCCCGATGGTATCCTGGAGATCCTCGGCGACGTCCCTACAAACACCTTATCCAGAACGGTTTTCCACTCTAAACCTCTTAGCATCAGCTCGGAGTTGACAATCCTTCAGGTTTGTCGTAGTTTCAACTAACCGGTACTGAGCGTCGCGTCGAAGTGATGCCTCAGCCTCAATCTTCTTGTCCTTGATCTCAATCTGGACCTCTAGCTTGGCAATTTATTGCTTCAGCTTTTCCTCTCGCTCTTTGTACTTGGTTAGGGTGTTGCTCCACAACGTCTCGTATTTAGATAACTTCAGATACACCCTATCCAGGTCTTGCTTCTTGGTGGTCAACACACTATGCACTGCCTTCAGGTCTAACCCAAGACATTCTCTAGAATCAGTCTCCTTGGTCAAACTAGCGCCCAAGTGGTTTATCAATTCCGTCTGCTTCTTGCAGGTGTATACAACTTCGTTCTTCTCGCTGCGGAGTTGAGCAATCTCTTTCTCCAGCTCTTCGTTGGCTTTTCGTAGCTCTTCTTTCTCTCGGAGAACCTGGTTGAACTTCTGAATATCAACTGTGGTGGGTTCTTTGGCCATGGGAGGATATAATGGTTCCACTGCAGGAAATGACATTGGAAACTTGGTGGATCTTTCTCGGATCCAGGCCACATACAGGTCAAAGGCCTTGTTGTTGCTTTTTCCTAGCAAAACGTTTCCTTTTCTATGAATTTTGCTCCAAGCATTCTCTACCTTAGCCAAAGTGTCACCTTCAAGCAACCCTGTGAGATACATACATTCCTGTATCTCTTCCTCTTCAGGAGGACCTCGTAGTGCATACCCAAATTGTCGAACCAGCAAAGAGGGATTGTAATTGATACATCCATTCCTTCCGACCAGGGGGACGTTAGGAAAGCCACCGCAACTATGCACAATCTCTTTGCCTAGTAGATCTCTATCAAACCAGATGATATTATCAGCAAACAAACCCATCAAACATGCAAACCAGGGTGAAGACTTAGCAGAATCAATGAACGGGCATGTCTTAGGAAGATGGCTGGCAAACCACTTATACAGTAAAGGAGCACAACATGCCACATTCTTCCCCTTTCTGTTTTTATTCTTGCTGTGAAATGAATGATAAACGTCTCCGAGGAGAGTGGGCACTCGATTCCCAGAAGCAAATATGTGGCAGGCATCCATACATATGAAGTCCGGATGACTTGGGAATACCATGATCCCATAAATGCAAAGGGCTAAAATGGCATTGAATACAGCCCAACAACCCTTCATGGCAAAACCTTTGGGCCTTCTCCACCAGGAAAGGCAAGGAGAAACCATAAACTCCAATCTTTCTGAACAACATCCCTTTCAACTCTGAATCATCTAAATGAAGGGCAGTAGCCAAGTTACCCAAGTCAGGTTCACCATCAATATGGTAATAAGGCATCTGATTCAACAAAGGTACCCCCAGCAAGTCAGAATACTCTTCCAAGGTCGGAGCTAGGACGTAGTCTGAAAAAATGAAGCATCTGAGCTGAGGGTCATAAAACTGCAGAAGAGCATAGAGGCCGTTCAACTCGTACGTAGAAAGCTTACACACAATACCCAGAAGTCTTCCATAACTTTTTCTGAAGTCCTCCATTACTTTCTTATCAGCCAAAGAAATCAAAGCCCGTAACTCTTGGATGTCAGGTGTTGGTAGCTTGTAAGCCACGGTCTTCTTCAAAGATGCCATATCAGCCAGGAGGATCAAGATCACTAGAACCAGGGGAGAAGTATGCACCTGCAACACAGACACACATTAATGATATGCAAATGAGGATGCAAAAATGCAAAATGATGATACGGATGCAAAATGGACCTAATTATGGAAAAGGTTCGGCATCCTATGCGTTTCCCAGTGTCACAGACTTTCACGAAATGATGATACGTTTTCCATTTCTGGTTCGGCATCATCACTCCCTGAAGAGGAATCACTTAGCTGAGTCACAAAGGATCGGTCCCCAGAGTCGACAATCCTCAGATCCAAAATCCCCTCGAGTCCAAAGGACCGATAGGAAGTCATCAAAGAGAACCTCGTCTGAGTGTGGATTATATGGGAACTGATGCAAGCAAAGCAAGCACGTCCGTCACTAATCCACTCTAATGCTATACTTTCACTCAAGCCTAGGTCTGGCTTCTCACTTATCAGAATGTCCCTCCCATAACATCACAGCAAATAATCATATTATACTGAAAATAAAATGCGGAAAGTAAAGTGCAATAAATAAATGCAAACCCGACAGGTAAATAAACAAGCGCTAGGATTGACTCACCTAGGGGATGGGAAGCGGTCCCAGCAAGGGGATAGGAAAAGTCCCCAGCATAGTCGCCAGCTGTCGCTACTACGAAAATGAGGTGCCGGCAAAACAGAAGAGTCGCCACCTTTCGTTATTTATCCCACAGAAAGGGAAAGGAAACAATCGGAAAAACCTGGCGAAAAAGTATAAGACAAGGTCATCGCAACCATGTCTGGGTTCGGGATTCGGTTACGCAAGGGGAAGGTATTAGCACCCCTCACGTCTGTTGTACTCAACGGGATCTACGCTTGTTGTGTTTATCTAACGGGTTGGTTTAACTATCTACCTATCAAGGCTGGTCTGAAAAGAAAAATGACTCGGCAAAGCATTGTGCTTCGTGCCTACGTATTCTCGTCAGAGAACGAGAAATCAGAGTCTACGTAGTTCGGCTAACTACGGGTAAAAGGATGGGGGAAGGTGGCTCGCCAATACGTCAGTATTGTGCCTACGTACTCTCAACAGATGTGAGAGATCAGAGCTTACGTAGTTCGGGATACTATGGATTACGGGCTTAGGTTCATCTGTTTTTCCTAGTAGAGTTAACAAACAGTTCCAGCAGTTTGGTGTTAGCAGCTTGCTCATCGGAGACTCGTGTGTTGCCGTTTGCGGTAGAACTGGGAGTTAATGACACTCTTTTTTCTGAAAACATTTTCCTTGACTTAAGGGCCCACGGGGCAAAAGAGGTTTGAAGTTTGTTTTTGTCTTTTACGGAAGAAATGTTTTTTATGGACGTCTGTAGTTCGTACAGCTCTAGAGACTATGACTTGGGAACGAATGCGTCGCATATCGTCCAAAGGACGTATACTAAACACTCTAGACAATTGAGAGGAGACCGCTCAATTATCATTTCCCAAGTGGCTTAAGGCTCGTAACGCGCTTGTACCAACTTGCCTTTATTACGTATTTTATTGTTGTTTTGGAGAGAGAAGAGAATGAACTCTACGGGGAAACTGTCAAGCCCTAATGTTGTCATGCCAAGGATTCATCCTATGGTTGAGGTTTGAAACAGGGAACTCCTATATGTTATCATGCATAGGTTTCAACCTAAAGTTCTATCATCACTTCCTTATCAAAAGAAATGAGAGTCCTAGGGGATCATGTCAATGGGATATAGAAATAGACTGCAAGAATCATAAAGCAGATAAGACACAAAGCTAACAGTAAAGATGCAAATGCAATGCAGCAATACAAGCAGAGGGAGACTCACTTAACCTCTAAGCAATCAAGCAAAGAAAACACACAAAATAGACAAGCAAAGGGAGCTCAGCTCAACCTTTCAATGCAAACACATCAGATAAAAAGAAAAATAACACGCAAGCAAGGGGAGGATCACCTCAACCCTTAATGCAAGCAAGCAAAGGGAGACCCACTCAACCTCTCAATGTAGTCATGCTCTTAGCCTAAAATATTCTATATATGAACCTATCCTAATGCATCAAGCAATGCAAACAAGGAAGAGAAATGAAACCAAAATGAGCAACAGGGAAGTCATCCCAGGCTACATCAGGTTGGAGGTGTGTCAACACAAGAGTCCATCATGGGCTCAACCTCTTGAGGAATGCACAGAATCCAACCAAAGGAAGGATTAGGCTCTCCCAAGAGGGATCCTATGTAAATAGGACAGAGAAAACTGGGTATTAGTCCTAGATGTCAATCTAAGGTATCTGGTTAAAGTGTATCAACAAAGAATGTCCATCTCAGGCTCAACCTGTTGAGGAATGCACAAAATCCAACCAAGGGAAGGATTAAGCTCTCCCAAGAGGGATCCTAAGAAAGGGACTTGGAGATGGATGACAATATATAAACCAAGGGAATATACCATGCCAAGAATATCAATCCAAGGCTCAACCTCTTGAGGAATGCATAGAATCCAACCAAGGGAAGGATTAGGCTCTCCCAAGAGGGCTCCTCATCAAGACTTGAAGGAGAAAGATAGCGCAAACCAAAGGAATGTACTATATTGATGGATGTTAATCCAAGGCTCAACCTCCTGAGGAATGCACAGAATCCAACCAAAGGAAGGATTAGGCTCTCCCAAGAGGGATCCTCTTCACGACTTAGAGAAAGAGGATAGGGCAAAGCCCAGGGAAGAAATCACATAGGGGAAATAAGGCACCACAACAACTTCTAAGAAACCCTAAAGACTAGCTACAAGGATCACCTAAACTAGGGGGACTCAAAAGCTCTATCAAGGCTTAAACAAGGTGCTAAAGAGGTATCTACCTAAGTTCTATTCTATCAAGAAAGGATATGAAACTTAGAGTTAACTAATGTTCACTTAAAAGACTAATCCATGAAGTTATCCTAGTTAGGGTCACCTAAACCATAATCAACTTGCAAGATGGGGGAATAATAGAAGATCACTTCTAAAATTGCTAAGGAAAATACTAGATGATCCTAAATGTGTTAATAATCTATGGTAGAAAATTCAGGGTCAAAACCTACATCTAAGGGGTCTAAACAATTTCTACATCTCAATGTGTACTAAAAGGAAATCATAAGGGGGAAGCTCTAAAACCTATCTCAAACTCCAACTTAGAATCATCTAAAAAATGCGATAAAAATCACACAAACCTATCAAGGAGTCTATAACAAGCATGCAAAATTTCAGCACCAAATTCCAATCCAAGAAATAGTACTAAAATCAGAAAGTAAACTACTCATTTTGAACATTTTTAAACATGTAATAAAAATGGAAAAATAGCACAAAAATGGAAAATTAACTAAAATTCCAAATAAATGGCATACAAAAATTAGAAATAATCCAAGGAACAAACATGATTTTTTTTCACATTTTTCTGACAATTATTTATATTTTTAATGAATTAAAAATGGTTAAAACATTAAAAGAAAAAAAGAAAAAGCAATTAAAAGAAATTAAAATGAATTAAAAACTGGGAATAAAACGCAGGCGTTGGATCTAGAGACTAGTCTACACATCTAAAGGGAGAAGTGGCACCACGTGTCTCAGGGGTCCTTTAAATGAAACGCATCGTTTCATTAGCCAATCATGTGTGGCTGGTTGACTAGGGTTCACCCTATGTCCTAATCTGGATAGTTCATGCAGAAAGTATAACCATCCAATGCTTACAAGCTTGCCAAGTCATCAGTCAAAGTCAGCAATTCTCAAGATTAAATCACAATCATCAGATCCTAATACTAAGTCTCTCAAGTCAGAATCATCCAATGGTGCATAAGTCTTCTTCTTCGTTTGAACTGAAGATTGGAGGGGGGAAAGTCCAGGGTGGCCGGAGAAGACTCCGGTCGTCTTCTCCGGCAGGCTCACGGTGGCCAAGCCATCAGACAACACCAAACCTTACCAAATTATCTAGATGTGCTTGTCTCCTCTCAAGGAACAACATGACGCTCTCCATTTTTCCATCTTCTCAAATAATACGTAGATACAGCCATGAACAGAAAAATCGTGTTTTGGAAAATCATCACCAAATGCCAAATTCTTTCCACCAATCTATTCTACTCTCATCACTGATCAAGAATCCATGTTCAATCTTTGAAATCCATCAGGATTAGGCCCTAACCGAACCTCTAAACATTCTATCCATGATCAAGAACTCTCACGAATGTCTACCAAACCTTGCCTAAGTCCATCTATGGTTCAAGAATTACCTAACCACATGCAATTTCTATCCTAATTCAGTCTCAACAGAGCATAATAATGAAAAGATGAAAACCTGGTTTGAACTTTCACATAGAGTGCTGCAACCTCCAATCCTTGATCAGACTTGCTCAGAATCGTTCAGTGATGCTTGCTGAAGAATCTTGGAGCTTCAATTCCCTCTACAATGGCCTCCAAGATGGAAAACGATTTTCACTTTGTAACTAACTTTTTCAAGTGCTCCTTACCTCATTCAAGCTCTTCCAATCACCAAACTTGTTCTGAAATCTTCCAGAAACTTATATAGAACTGTTTTGGATCATTACCTGGCCCAGTTAAGGTCCAATTCACTTAATCCAATTTTCTGATTTTCTTCACTTTCCTCTCATGACAGTCACGATTCAGGCTCTATTTCAGCTTCATTCTTGCTCAAATTGCTTGCATAATACCTCATGAATATGAATGGACCAGATTGAATCCTCAATTCAATCCTATGGTGTACATTGATTATGTTACTTCAACCTTAAGCAACTTGGAATTATGCCATGAAACCAATTCCAATTCAAAAATTTAACAATGCCAAAGTGCTCTAAATGCCTTCTACTTTCAAAAAATGCACAAACTTGCCAAGTTTTGCATACAAATGAATTGTTTTAGAATTTTCTCTTTTTTATGCCTTTTAAATATCCTCCATGAAAGTTCCTTCATTCACTTCCATATTTAATCCATATCAATGGATCTTTAGGCCATGGTTAGACAAATGACACCATTTTGAACAACTTTCTAGTTGATCAAAAGTCCATTTGAGATGTCTAAGTTGATGAAATTGACCCATAATCACAAATGGCCTATAATCTCAAATTCCCAAAATACCCTTGTCATGTAAAGCTCATAACTTGAGTTCTACAAATCCAATCATGGACTTCTAGTACTTTCTAGAAAGCTAAGAAGATAAGGAACAACATTCATGTTGGTCAAAAGTTCATGAGAATCATCTTTATAGGGAAAAAGTGTCATGCAAGTTGGTTGACTTTCAAGCTCCAAATTCACATTCATCTGATGACCTATAACTTGTCTGGCTCATAACTTGAGTTCTATAAACCCTATCAAGGACTTCTAGTACTCAAATTAAAGCTATGATCATTCCATACAACAATCATGTTGGGATCAAGGTGAGATAAAAATCAAATCTTGAGTTATGTAGTTTTGAAGTTAGGCCCCAAACCAGGGGATTTTACACTGTCAAGCATAGCAACCCTTGCCTAGGAACTCCTCACACTCTTGATTCATGATGAGTTAACTTTGGAATCATCCCTTGGGCATCTTAATACATAAATCCATGATCACATGGCCTTGCACTTAGGTCTCAACCTTCTTCAAATCATCAGTTAACCTAGGGTTGACCAGATGAAAGCCTAGTTGCACTAATCTTGGTTATAGCTTCTTATTCTTTACATGATGCTCTGTTTTGGCTTCAAAATGACTTTCAATATTTCTCATGAGCTCTCTCAAGGCTTCAATTCCAACTTCATGGATTCAAAATCATCTGAATAGCTTCCCACAACCCTCAAGTTAGGAGGCATACACTATTGGCTTCAACCACTCTCTCTCAGGATCTTTGGCTTCTCTGGTGAGGATATCAACCCTTGAATACTTGAATAAGACTCTTGAATAGCTTTGAATCTCTTGGTATCCCTTGTTGATAGTCATACCTCTTGATCTCCTACACACATGTCAATGCAATGCAGATGATAATGCTAAAATGAATGCAATGAAACACAAGCTATGTGGATTGCTTTGAGTAATCGTCATCCGATCATCTTACTCGAACCATATCCATTCCTCTTTCGTTAAGGATGAAAAAGAGAGAGGGTCAAGCCTTTGACTCGCTTTCCCGATTACTTGGGCCCAAGAAGCCTATCTTAAGCTTCTAGTAATCGTCATCCGATTAACCTACTCGAACCATGTTCAATTCTTTCCCAATTCGAGGTGAAAAAGAGAGAGAGAGTCAAGCCTTTGACTCACTTTTTCGATTACTTGGGCCCGAGAAGCCTTCCTTAAGCTTCAGATAATCGTCACCTCTAGCTAAGCATCTGATACGTTAAACTTTGTTTCCTCACCCTCGTGCGATCAAAACCCAAAAACCTATTCAAATACATTCTCTTTTCTAAACCAAAACATCTACTTATTCAATCTCAATTTTCTCGCCTCCGTGTGAACCGTCAAACCTTTTCTTAAACAAGAGATATGTTGTCTTGAGAACGACACAAAATATTGCTTCGTCCGTAACCTACTTGAGTCGATATAAGTGGCGTGTTCCCCATGAATGTTGATATATGGAAATCCATTCAAAGTGGTGCAAGCGTCCTCTCCTCACTAGTTTAGATAAAGCAATAGTCTCTGTCGAATACGACTAAGTATCTTTCGTTAAGTCACACCGGTAACCGTAGGCCGAACTACAGCTGCTCTGATTCTTCATTCTCTTCTGAATGTAAGATACGTAGGCATGAGGATCTCTATCCTTTACGAGTACACTAACAACTAACTTCCCCTTTCTCTTGCCCCAGTGCAATCGAGATTAACCTGTTATTCAAAACATTTTCTCTCGCCCTAGTGCGATCGAGACTTTTATATCCGTAGTCCGAACTACGAACCCTCCGATTTCTCGTCTGTTAACAAGAATACATAGGTACAAGATTGCGATGATCTTGGCGACGACATTCCCCCATAATTCCATTTTTCCTCTTTTTTCTCGTAGTACCATGAACTACGGATGCTTTGATTCTTCACTTCTTTTAAATGAAAATACGTACGCACAAGGGCCCCAATCCTTGGAGAGCACTCTTTTCTAAAACCACCCATTGCTCCTTAGTAGTCTAAGCCCTTTTACATTACCTTTGCACCTTTCTATCTTGGAAGAACATAAACAAACTAGACTAACATTTCTTACGAATCGAATCAAGAGGTTCCCGTTGAGTACAACGGACGTGAGGGGTGCTAATATCTTTCCCTCATGTAACCGAATCCCGAGCCTAGAACTTGGTTGCGATGACCATGTTCTTTCCCTAAAGATTTTATCAATATTTTCCTATTCCATTATGGAATGAATAAAGTTCGGTGGCGACTCTGTGTTTTCCGCGACCATTCGCGAAGGGTCGTGCTTTTTTTAGGTATGACAGCTATTCGAAGTTGGTAGGGAATATGTCTGGTATTTTTTCAATCATCACTGGTGAACGAGTGGAAAATGGGATTAAATTGGGAAAGATCCAAGCGGGAGAGGGGTCCTCATCTGGAGGAGGTAGGAAGAGTTTTAGCAACAAGAAAAGGGAAGGAGAGACGAACGCATTCTCAGGATACAGAGGTAACAACAGAAACAGAAATCAACAGTATCATTAGCAACAACCTCAGATTGCGAGTATTGTTATTCCAGCAGTACAACCTCAACAACAACAGCAGCAAAAACAAAATTACGCACCGCGGAGGTTTCAAGACCGTGGGAGAGTAATGAATAGACATTTTGATGCACCACCAATGCCATACTCACAGCTCTTACAACACTTGCTGCAGCTTCAGTTGGTCTAGAAAAGGACGATGGCACCTCTGGCCGGCGCACCACCCCTAGGGTATGACGTAAACGCCAGATGTGACTTTCACTCAGGTGCTCCTGGCCATCATATAGACAATTGTAATGCCTTCAAGCATAAGGTTCAGGACCTTATAGATAGTAAGGCAATCAATTTTACAAATGATGCGCCCAATGTTGTGCAAAATCCTATGCCTAACCATGGAGCGGCTGGGGTAAATGCTATTGTGGAGGAAGAGAGTTTGAATTTGGTAAGCAATGTTGAAGAGATAAAAACTCCTTTGAGTGTTGTTAAGAATAGGATGTTGAAGGGTGGGGTGTTTCCAGGCTGTATTGAAAACTGTGAAGGTTGTTTGGCTCATCCTGAGGGATGTGAGGACTTAAAAAATCAAGTGCAAAGATTAATGAATGAAAGTGTGTTACAATTTGACAGAATTGGTGGAGAGAAAGATGAGAAGGTGATTGGTCAAGAGCAGGATGAGGTTTCCACAATCTCAATTCCTTTTAGAACCATTAACATATTTGCGCCGCCGAGGCCAGCTACCGTTATAATCACCAATGCAGGGCATGTGCCATATGAAAGCACTAAAGCGATCCCGTGGAACTATGGGGCTGAAGTCTTTTGTAATGGCAAAAAACAAGAGTTGAAGGGAATGATGTCTGATTCGATAGATAATTTGGTGGGAACAGGCGAATGACGAGAAGTGGGAGGGTGTTTGCACCTCCAGAGGCTAATGTTGTAAGACAGGATAAATGAAAGGGGAAAGTTGTTGTTGAAGAAAGTTCCCAAGGGGGTGAGAAGGATGCTTTGTTGAAAGACGCTGAGGAATTCATGCGTCTGATTAGAAAAAGCGATTACAAGATTGTGGACCATCTACAACAAATCCCGTCAAAAATATCAATCTTATCATTGTTATTATGCTCAGAGGCACATCGGAATTCCCTTCTGAGGATTCTAAACACTACGTATATGCCACAAGAGATATTAGTAAACCAACTGGAAGGAGTGGTGGCCCATGTGAATGCTGGAAATGGATTAGGATTTACTGATCTGGACTTGACACCTAAAGGGAGAAACCACAATCACGCCCTGTATATTTCTATTAAGTGCAGAGGAGCTGTATTATCTCATGTTCTGGTAGACACTGGGTCTTCACTTAATATGTTGCCCAAAAAGGCTTTGATGAAGCTTGACACCCAAGGAGTAATATGCACGCCTAACAATCTGATTGTGCGAGCATTTGATGGAACAAGAAGGTCTGTGTTCGGAGAAGTAACTCTTCCTATCCAAGTTGGCCCGAAGGTTTTTGACGCTGTTTTCTACATAATGGATATCCAACCAGCATACAGTTGCTTGTTAGGTCCTGGATTCACTCAGCAGGGGCAGTGATGTTGACCTTGCATCAAAAGTTAAAGTATATGGTGGGGGGTAAAATTGTCACCTCTGTGGTGAGGAGGACATTATGATTAGCCATTTATCCTCGTTCAAGTATGTGGGAGTTGATGGGAAGATACATGAGACCCTGTGTCAAGCGTTTGAGACAGTCCAGGTCAGAGAAAAGGTTCCAGTTGTAGCCAAAGTTCCTGAGGTTTCTATGTCTTCATTCAAAGAAGCGCAAGCTGTGGGAAAGTCCGGATCATCTCAAGGTGGGGGCAGGTGCTGAGTATCCCCAATAAACAAGATAAGTTCGGATTAGGGTACAACCCGTCGTCTTCTTTTTCATAGAGCGCTCCATGTTACAGGGGACCAGTCCAATTTACAAGTGGTGGGGTGATATTTGACTAAATCAACATTGTGTCCGAGGATGAGGGTGATAGTGACTGTGACATGGATGCATGGGTCCAGCCATGTGTTCCTAGCCGAAGCCTAAGCACATGAACTATTGAAGAAGTGGTCCGAGTGACCCGTGAAGAGTAATTATCTTGTTTTCTAATTATATGTAGCTCTATGTTCTACCCGAAGCATAGTGGTCTTTGTCTGTAGGGCATTATCCTTGTTTATGTTTTGAAAAATTGTTTTATCATTAATCAAATGGCGTTTTTGCATTCAAATATTGTGATCCTTGTTTTTCTTGTTTTATTTTTAACAATAAAATGGCAATGTGGTTTGTGTTGTTTGCATATCATTTTAAGCATCAAATCATCATCGTTGCAGGTTTCACATAGCAGATGCCACCGATTCAGACTCGTCTATGACTCGATATGACTTTGATAATCCAATATTTCAAGCCAGAGAAGAGATCGAAGAAGATGAAGACCTGCCTGAAGATCTCGCCAGGTTGCTGAGACAAGAAGAGAAGGTTATTCTGCCTCACCAGGAGAAGATCAAAGTCTTCAACCTGGGTACAGAGGAAGACAGAAAAGAAGTCAGGATAGGGGCTGCTCTAGAGGATGATGTCAAACCAAGACTGGTAGAAATGCTCCGAAAGTATAAAGATGTCTTTGCTTGGTCATACGAAGATATGCTCGGACTTGATACAGATATTGTGGTTCATCGTTTGCCTCTTCGAGAAGTGTGCCCACCTGTGAAACAGAAGCTAAGAAGAACCAGACCGGACATGGTAGTTAAAATCAAAGAAGAGGTCCAGAAGCAGTTGGACGCCGGATTTCTTGTCGTGACGAATTACCCTCTGTGGGTCGCTAACATTGTACCTGTACCTAAGAAGGATGGTAAGGTAAGGTTGTGTGTAGATTACCGTGATCTAAACAGAGCGAGGCCGAAAGACGATTTCCCGCTCCCTCACATTGATGTACTTGTTGATAATACTGCTCAGTATTCAGTGTTCTCCTTCATGGACGGTTTCTCCGTATATAACCAGATCAATATGGCCTCGGAGGACATGGAGAAAACGACCTTTATCACGTCGTGGGGGACTTTTTGCTATAAGGTAATGCCCTTTGGATTGAAGAATGCAGGGGAAACCTATCAGCGGGCGATGGTGACTTTGTTTCATGATATGATTCATCATGAAATCAAGGTTTATGTTGATGATATGATCGCAAAGTCACAAACGGAGGAAGAGCATCTGGTGAATCTGTTGAAGTTGTTTGAGAGGTTAAGGAAATTCAGACTAAGGTTGAATCTAAACAAGTGCACTTTTAGTGTACGGTCAGGAAAGCTATTGGGGTTCATAGTCAGTGAAAAATGAATCGAGGTCGATCTTGCAAAAATAAAAGCTATATAAGAGATGCCAACACCGAAAACAGAGAAAGAGGTTCACGTGTGAACCAATGTTCAAGTTGTTAAAGAAAGATCAAGCGGTGGTCTGGAATGAAAGGAATATTTGCAGGAGCCTCCGATACTGATGCCCCCAGTGGCAGGAAGACCATTGATAATGTACTTGACGGTTCTTGAGAACTCCATGGGTTGTGTTCTCGGTCAACACGACGAGACAAGAAGAAAAGAACATGTCGTCTATTACTTGAGTAAAAAGTTCACAGATTGTGAATCCAGATACTCAATGTTAGAAAAGACGTGTTGTGCACTTGCTTGGGCCGCCAAACGCCTAAGGCAATATATGCTGAATCACACAACCATGTTGATTTCGAAGATGGATCCGATTAAGTACGTGTTCAAAAAGGAAGCACTTTCGGGAAGGATTGCTAGATGGCAGATGGTTTTGACAGAATACGACATTCAATATGTCTCCCAAAAGGCTATCAAGGGGAGTGTTCTGTCAGAATATCTCGCAGAGCAACCAATTGATGATTATCAGCCGATGAAGTTTGAATTTCCTGATAAGGATATCATGTTCTTGAAGATGAAAGATTATGATGAGCCGCTACCTGATGAAGGTCCTGACCTGGGTTCCCAATGGCAAATGATTTTTGACGGTGCTGTTAACTCATATGGCAACGAAATTGGGGCAATCATTACCACTCCCCATGGTTCACACATACCATTTACTGCCAGGTTAACATTTCCATGCACCAATAACGAAGCTGAATATGAAGCATGTATCATGGATATTGAAGAAGCGATTGATCTGAGAATCAAGAACCTTGATATTTATGGTGATTCAGCTTTGGTAGTCAATCAGATCAAAGGAGAATGGCAGACTCGCCAGCCTAACTTGATTCCCTACATGAACTATGCAAGGAGGTTGTTACCTTTCTTCGACAGAGTAGAGTTTCATCATGTGCCAAGAGCGGAGAATCAGATGGCAGATGCCTTTGATACATTATCCTCGATGTATAAGGTGAATTATTGGAACGACGCTCCGAGAATTGTCATTTCCCGCCTTGATAGGCCAGCTTTCGTATTTGCAATAGAGGAAGCATCAGATGGGAACAAGACCTTGAGAAGAAGAACTTGAGAAGATTTTTTGGAAATTTCTATTTGAACAAGGATGATGTACTCTACCGAAAAAACTTTGATCTGGTTCTGTTGAGATCCGTGGATGAAAAAGAAGAAGGTTTGCTTATGGAAGAAGTCCACGAGAGCGCTTTTGGTACGCATGAAGGCGAACATGCAATGTCTCAAAAACTGTTGAGGGCAAGCTACTGTTGGTTGACTATGGAGTCTGATTGTTTCAAATATGCCAAGAAATGCCAGATTTATGCTGATAAGATGCATGTACTGCCAAGTTCTATGAATTTCATGGCGTCTCCCTGGCCCAGTTCCATGTGGGGCATTGATATGATCGATAAGATAGAGCCGACCGCATCCAACGGACATCACTTTATCTTAGTGGAAATTGATTATTTCATTAAATGGGTTGAAACAGCTTCTTTCGCCAAAGTCACCAGACAGGTCGTGGCTAGATTCATCAAGAAGGACATCATTTGTCGTTACGGAGTGCCCATAAGAATCATTACTAATAATGGTTCGAATTTGAACAACAAGATGATGAAGGAACTGTGCCAGAGTTTCAAGATTGAACATCACAACTCTTCTCCCTATCGCCCGAAGATGAACGGTGTTGTTGAGGCAGCCAACAAGAACATCAAGAATATTGTGCAGAAGATGGTTGTGACCTATAAAGATTGGCACGAGATGTTTCCCTTTGCATTACACGGATATCATGCTTCAGTACGTACTTCAACTGGGGCAACTCCTTTCTCGCTAGTGTATGGTATGGAAGTTTTCCTACCATTGGAAGTCGGGATTCCTTCTTTGAAAGTTTTGGTTGACGTCCAACTTGATGAGGCAGAATGGGTGAGGAACAGATTGAATCAACTCATCTTGATGGACGAGAAAAGACTGGCATCCATTGTTGTCGCATCGCTGCAAAAGAGGGGCAGACAAAGACAGAAGAGTCGCCACCGTTCATTATTTATCCCAAAAGAGGGAAAGGAAACAATTATAAAAAACCTACGAAAAAGGGAAAAGACAGCTCATCGCAACTAAATCTTGGGTTCGGGAGTCGGTTACGCAAGGGGAAGGTATGAGCACCCCTCACATCCGTTGTACTCAACGGGATCCACGCTTGTTGTATATCTAAAAGGGTGTCAAACTATCTAAGCTACAGGCTCACGGGGGCAAAAGAAAAGAAAAGAGACTCGATAGAGCATCGCCGCTCTAGGCCTACGTATTCCCTCATGCAATGGGAAAGTCAGAGTCAACATAGTTCGGAAAACTACGGGTGCTAGGGGGAAGGTTGATCGCCAAGACATCGCCATCTTGTGCCTACGCGTCCTCGTGTGGCACGAGAAATCAGAGAAAACGTAGTTCGGGCTGACACGACCACTGGTTAGTTCAAGTGTTTTAATCTGAGTAGGGTTAAACCATCATTCTAGCAGTTAGGTGTTTTGCTGCTCGACCATTGGAGACTTAGGCGTTACCTATTTGCGGTAGAACCAAGAGTTAACACACTCTTTCTGAAAATGGTTTTTAATTAATCCCAAAGGATAAAAAGGTTTGATGTTTTTGTTTTATGACTTTTATGAAAGAAGTGAATTGATTTAGGATTTGTAACTCATGTTGCACTAAAGACTATGACTTGAGAGGGATTGCATCGCATATCGCCCAAAGGGCATACGCTAAACACTCTAGACAGTTAAGAGGAGGCCACCCAACCATAATTTCCCAAGTACTTAAGGCTCGTAACATACAACACATGTTATCCTTTATTAAGTGTTTTGAAATGTTTAGGAGATGAGAAGAGAAAGACACAGACTAAGGGGAAACTGGACCCTAATGTTGTCATACACAATGCTCCTAAAGTTGGGATTACGGGAAGAAACTATCCTAATGTTATCATGCATAGGATTGAACACCTAATGTCTGTCCTACTCCCATCTTAAACAGAGGGACTAGGAATCCTAGGGGGATCATGGCGAAAGGCCAAGTAAACACTAAATAATTCACTCATAGATGAAATAAAAAGGAAAAGAAAGTTGACTTAAACAAGTCAACATGCAATGCAAACAAGAGATATGAGATGCAAAGAAAAGATGCATACACAAAGAAAAGAGGGAGGAAAAAGTGTGGGGCAGCCACCACCACAAGCACATCTCAACCAACAATTCTTAAGATTCACACAAAACAATGCAAACAAAAACAATACAAACAACAATGCAAATCAAAGACAAATGTCCATGGCAAGCTCAAAGCATAAATGATAACACCAAGTCAACATGGACAAGTGGTAAACCCCTTAGGGCAGAAGTGAATCATAATGGAAATGATCCCAATTCAAGCATAAACAAGAGACAAAGCACAAGTACAATCATATGAAGTAGCCAAGATCAATGGTACACAGAAGCCAAAGTCTCAAAAGGAAGCTCACCTCAAGGCATTACCAAACAATTTCATTGTTAGAGGAGCTCCACCTTATCGAGGGTTAAATCGAGGGTCAAGAAAAACCAATTCAAAACCAATTGTAAAATGATCATCAATGGACCAAAACCACCCTCAAAGAAGCCTCAATCCTTCACCTAAGTGGAGGATAAGCTATAGTCATTGGGGATAAAATTTGGAGTTCAAATAGGCAAGAACCAAATTAGGTTAAGCCATAAAACACCTTGAAACATTAATTCCAAATAAAATAGAAAAATAAATAATAAATGAAAAATAAAAATTTGGAAAATTAGCTAACATGTTGAAATGTCAAGAAATATTTTTGGGTATTTTTTATATGAACATAAGTATTTTAAAATAATTAAAATGTAAATGGCAAATAAGTGAAATAAAAATTAAATAAACAAGATGAGGGGGTGTATGAGTAAATGGCAGCTTGAACTGAAGCTAGTTGGCACACGCACTTGGGCCTAAAGCGTGGGGGCGTGAAAAGAAGAAAAACCAAAGTCCAACACTTAAATGCTCAGCAAAACAAAATAAATAAAAAAACGAAGTATTACGCCGCGTTTCATTAAAACGCGTCAGTTGCCAACAAAGCCCTAACTGGCCATGCAAGAAGAAACTTGCCAAATCATCATCTTCCTCAAATGAAACATCCCAAAACCAGACATGAACGAGTAAAAATCTGTGTGGCACCCTCATCTTTCCATCATAATATCTCCTTACTCACTCAATCATTTTTAAAAGTTTAAAGACCAAAAATGGCCTCCTCATTGCAAGGAATAAAACCATGCCAAAAATATCTGTTATAGAGCACTCTAGGGCAAAGAAAAGTTAGCTCAAAGTCATGGGTTTAGGCTGAAATTTCATCATGCAACTCAAACATATGTCAAATAGAAACCATATAACAACTTTTGTACTTCAAACACCAAGTGTTTAGCATGACTTAAACATCATAACTCACATGAAAGCAAGTAGAAAAGAGGGAAAAATCAGATGTTCTTACCTAGTGGAGAATGGTCCACTGCCTCTTCAATATGCCTTGAAGCTTCACCAAAACGTGCAGAATGAACCCTTGTGGCTTAAGAGAGTGGAAAGTGTGCTTAGATGGATTTGAATCTCCTTCAAAAGCTCTAAGCGATTTTGAACAGCTAAGGAACAATGAGCTCAAAGCTGCTTCTTTTTGAAAACAGTTGAGAGAAGAGCTTATAGTGAAGATGGAATGAGTGAATGCTTGTTGAATGGCTCGATGGTTTATGAGATTCGAAGGGATTTTCAGAGAAACTCAAAGTGTGAACTTCTGATTTCTTGCTCTAATGATGGCTACCTTGACCTAGGGTTTATGTTAAACTTATATATGAGGTGAAAAAAGATCTTGGATGGTTTAACAGTGGTAAAAATTGGATGGATCAGATGTTGCAATTTCATGGTTTTTTGAATCAATGGTTGATCAAGGAGTAGTACACGAGTATGCTTGCATTACTTTGGTTGTTTTCTTGAGTGGAAGGAAAATTAGATGGACTGCATAGTGGACAGAATGAGGGTGGCTTGTCTCTTCCTCTTTTGGGAAAGAGATTCAAAATGGTATACAAGTGGTACATGCTTTGGTTTGTCTTGTTTGGGCAATGTTTCTTGTGTACAAAATGCCATTCTATGCACATGGAAAGAACAAGGTAAGTATGCTACATGACCAATTGCAAAACATGCCAAAATGAACCAAATATCATGCCTTGTGAAAATGCCCAAATCATCAACTTTGAGCAATGGTATCTTGGTGTACAAGGATCATTTTGGCTAGAACTTGAGCTCTAATCAAAGAGTGCATGGCATGGAATAATTTTGGTGTTGGGTCCATCTTCATTTGCATCTTAGAAGACCATGGAAAATGATGTTGAAAATCATGTCATGCAAGCTGCCTAAAAATAACTTAGAAAAATTCTAAGTTATGAACATTGAACCATTTGAAAACCCTAACTTTGAACATCCATAACTTGAGCTTCAAGAATCCTATGAAAGACTTATAGTAATGGATGGAAAGCTTGGAACAGGACCTACAAATTTCATTTGGGACAAAGTTTCATTTGAGAACAAGAAAATGCTGAAAATTGTCTTGAAAAACTAGTGCAAAAATCTGTCCAAACTTGCCAATGTTGAAATCATTGAAATCCCCAACTTTGAATCATCATAACTTGAGCTCCAAGTATCATATGGTGATGAATTTGTACTCAAAAGAAATCTTGAAACATGAGGAACAAGTTTGATGTTGAACAAAAATTCATTTGAAACTTTGATCCTGAAGAAAAATGGCCTTGAAGATGGCTGATTCACATATGAAACTTTCCATAAATGGAAAGTTCCTAAAACCCTAATTTTCCCAAAATGGTAAGTTTCAACATTTCTTGATTTTTCATGATTCCCTTGATATTTCTTGATAAAATTCCATCCATTGGCCATATTAAACTTGAGGGACATGATCTTGACCTCAAAAAGTCAGGAGTTGACGTTTTCACTACACATTTGACCTTTTCCCCAAATCTCCTAATTTTCAATTGACTGATCAATTGAAGCTCTTCTGTTAAAATTGATGATCAACCTCATATCCCCAAACACCTTAAGACATATGGAAGACCGTGGAAACAAGTTTTTCTCCAAGAAACAAGTTTAACCTGATTATAAGTGAAACCTTAATTTCATCCTTTCTGCCTAGGCATTATAAAGATGAACTGAGTGACCATTCCAACTCCACAATAACCTTTGAGGTACTCAAAAACCCTCTACCTTTTGCTTGCACTAATGATAGGTCCTCATGAACCCTTGAAAACACCCTCTGATGATTCTTTGATAATGAGTTGTGGCACATCTCACCTCTCTAGGAGCTTTAGTAACCTCCTGATGATAACAAACACACACACAATAACCTGTACCGATGCCTTTGCTTGAGCTTGAAGCCCATAAGGCTCTCCTCTTGGAACGCACAGACACGCAATCACTTGATCCCCTATAAGAACAATGCTATGCAAACAATGCAAGATGCTAAAATGCAATGAAACATAAGCCAAAAACAAAAGAAAGGGGTTGGTCAAATTTTGGGGTACAACAGCTGCCCCTATTCATACAACTTGAACCTGAAGGGATGAAAAGCGAACGACTTTCAAACATTCAAGGTAAAAGACGGTTGAATACCAAAGAACCTAGAAATTTTCCAATACAAAAAGAAACAATAATTAAAAATATTGTTGTAGAGAGATAAAGATAAGATGGACGCATCCATCGAAGATCACCATCTGCCAAGGTCTGGATACCACACATGCGAGAGAAAATTTTATAATCTGCCAGGGTCTAGGTACCACACAGGCAAGATAAACCATCAGCCGGGGTCTAGATACCACTCGAGCTTAAAGGGATAAAATGATGCTAACCGGGGTCTAGATACCACACAGGTTAAAGGAAACATCATAGTCTGCCGGGGTCTGGATACCTCACGGATACAAAAAATCATCGGCCGGGGTCTGGATACCACACAGGCTCAGGAGATAAACCGGTGGAAGCCGTGGTATGGATACCTCACAGGCTAAGAAGATAAATCGGCGGAAGCCGGGGTCTGGATACCGCACGGGCTTGAGCCAATAAAACCGGTGAAAGGCGGGGTCTGGATATCGCACGGGCTAAGGAGAACATCATAAATTTCCAGAGTCTGGATACCACATAGGCAAGATACATCGATGGAAGCCGGGGTCTAGATACCACACGGGCTTGCTGAAACAAACATCAATTAGGGTCTGGATATCACACAAGTTGATTAAACAAAACGGGTATGAGCCGGGGTCTGGATATCGCACAGGCTAACTGAAGTGAACCGGAGGAAGCCGAGGTCTAGATACCACACGAGCTTACTGAAAAAACCGGAGAAAGCCAGGGTCTAGATACCACACGGGCTTACTGAAATAACCGGAGGAAGCGGGGGTCTGGATACCACACGAGCTTACTGAAATAACCGGAGGAAGCCGGGGTCTGGATACCACATGAGCTTGAGCCACTACCGTTGTCTGCTGGAAATACACCTAAAAACAAAAGGTAACAACCTGGCTTATGTCTCGAATGCATATGTTTGAAAATGGCGTAATGCTCCATACGAAATGGAAATGCTACGCGTTTGGAAGGATGCTATGCATGACGCAAATGCAAAGGAGCCACTCTAGCAACATAAATGCTAAAGAGGGGAAATCAAACTCCGTTGGGGATGACTGGGTGCCAAGTATGATTGGACTTATGCTGAGAGAAATAAGCCCTGGATGGCTTCCTAGAAGAGAACTCTCCTGGGTAAATTGTTTTGCTAAGAGAAAATCCGCTCCGCTGGGGATCGCATCAAACTTTTTTGAGGAAAGCGCCCTGGATGGCCGACCAGAATACAACTCTTTTGGGGAATAAACAACTCTACTGGGGAAGCAAAGCAAATTGCTGAGGAATAGCTCCACTCTGTCGGAGATTCCACTCTGCCGGTGGTTGAATCCACTATCTACTAGGGATAATATTTACTAGGAGATTATCCTGCACTTTCTCTGCTGAGGACGGAGAAAAACAATCTCTAAGTTAGTCCCACTCTGTGGAGAAGAAAACTACTCCGCCGACCTAGCTGGGGATTAGGCAATGAGGGAATCAGCATCAACCTCTGCTTGGGGAATGAGAAGTAAAACTCATTAATACCATATTTCGATTGGAGAATGAGCCAACGAACTAGACTCGGAGGGGAAAGAAGTCAACCATTCAGACTTTGTGGGGAAACGAAACTCTGAACTTGTTCCGCTGCTTGGAATAATCCCATACCTACTCATTGGGGATGATCCTACTCTGCCGGAGATTTCAATCTCGACCTGCTGAGGATAACCTTGACTACATATAATTCCAACCTGCTGGGGATGGAAAAAAAATTCTTAACCTGCACACCTTCTTCAAATGGGGGACTTTTGGAAAAGTGTCGAGGATGAGAGTCCTGCAAATGGTAAACAAACAAACATGTTTTGTGTAGCGGGCACCATTTTAATTATCAGTTGTGATATTATTCAAGCAAAAACACTGTTTTGATTATAGTTGGTAGAGCCCACAAGTTTATGTATGCAAAGTTTTATCAAAAACATCAGGCGTCTTTTGCAAACAAAACGGTAAAAACTAAAATAGAGACAAAAGCTTTTTGAATAGTAGGTTTTATTGATTGATGGCCTGTAAATAGGAAAAAATACAACAGATGCAACTCCTGAAATGAGAAAGTTGCGCAAGAAAGATATAGAAATACACAAATATATACATGTTGGCAATGCGATACAGACAACCACCATGGGACGACTCAACTGTGACTCGCATGACTTCGATGCTTTTCCAATGCTTTGTCTTCTGAAGAGATTGATTTGGTTGATCGACCCTCGGGTCCTCCCATAATCCAGTGTGCTCTGAAGATCAATACGCAGACCGCAGTCATTTACCTTTTTCAAATCCCTAACTTTTGCCTGAATCGCCCTTGCGGGTTTTCAATTCACAGGGATGCCCATTTTTGCCAAAGTCTCCCTTTCGGGTTTTCAACTTTGCAGGTTTACATTTTTCTTTGTATCCCTAACTTTTGCCCAAACCCATCCTTTTATGGTTCGCCGGGATGCCCCATTTTTGCATGGATATTTCTTTTCTTTCCAGCGGGTCTATCTTAAGCAAAGTATCTTTTAATTACGTCTGTGTTTACAGGCAATGTGAAATCTTCACCATCCATCGTTGAAAGTAGTAAGGCTCCTCCGGAGAAGACTTTCCTTACGACATATGGACCTTCATAATTGGGAGTCCATTTTCCCCTGTGATCTGTCTGTGGAGGGAGGATCCGCTTCAACACCAAATCACCTGCCTAAAAGCTCCAAGGATGCATCTTCTCATCGAAGGCTTTCTTCATTCTGCTCTGGTACAGATGACCGTATGCAATGGACGCCAACCTCTTCTCGTCCATCAGGCTGAGCTGATTCAATTTGTTCTTCACCCATTCTGCCTCATCCAGTTTGACGTCAACTAGAACACTCAAAAAAGGAATCTTGACTTCCAATGGTAGGACTGCTTGCATACCATATACCAGAGAGAAAGGAGTTGCTCCAGTTGAAGTACACACCGAGGTACGATACCCATGCAATGTGAAGGGCAACATCTCGTGCCAATCTTTATAGGTCACCACCATCTTCTGCACTATCTTCTTTATGTTCTTATTGGCTGCTTCAACAACACCATTCATCTTCAGACGATAGGGATAAGAATTGTGATGCTCTATCTTGAAATTCTGGCATAATTCCTTCATCGTCCTGTTATTCAAATTTGAACCATTATCTGTAATGATTCTTTCAGGTACTCCAAAACGGCAGATGATGTCCCTCTTGATGAACCGGGCTACCACTTGTTTGGTGACATTAGCATAGAAGGCTGCTTCGACCCACTTGGTGAAATAGCCAATCGCCACTAAGATGAATCAGTGTCCATTGGATGCGGTTGGCTCTATCTTGCCAATCATATCAATGCCCCACATGGAGAAGGGCCATGGAGATGCCATAACGTTCAAAGGATTCGGCGGCACATGAATCTTATCGGCATAAATCTGGCATTTATGGCATTTCTTCGCATACTTGAAGCAATCAGACTCCATAGTTAGCCAATAATACCCTGCCCTCAACAGCTTTCAAGACATGGCATGCCCACCCGCATGTGTTCCAAAGGCACCTTTGTGGACCTCTTCCATAAGCAAACTCGCCTCTTTTTCGTTCACACATCTTAGCATCACCAAGTCAAAGTTTCTCTGATAGAGCAGATCATCTTGGTTCAGATAGAAATTCCCAGCCAACTTCCTCAAGGTCTTCTTATCTCGGGCCAATGCCCCAGGCGGATATTCTTGGTTCTTGAGAAAGTTCTGGATGTCAAAATACCATGGCTTGCCATCAGAGGCCTCCTCTATTGCAAAAACGAATGTTGGTATATCAAGACGTGAGATGACGAATCTCGGTGCATCGTTCCAAAAGTTCACTTTATACAGTGAGGATAATGTAGCCAAGGCATCTGCCATCTGATTTTCTGCTCTCAGCACATGATGAAACTCTACCCGGTCAAAGAAAGGTAGCAACCTTCTGGCATAGTTCATATAAGGGATCAGATTAGGCTATCGGGTCTCCCACTCTCCCTTGATCTGATTGATCACCAAAGCTGAATCACCATAAATATCAAGGTTCTTGATTCTCAAGTCAATTGCTTCCTCAATTCCCATGATACATTCTTCATATTCGGCTTTGTTGTTGGTGCAAGGAAATGTTAACCTAGCGGTGAACGGTATGTGCGAACCATGGGGAGTCGTAATGATTGCCCCAATTCCACTACCATAGGAGTTAACAGCACCGTCAAATATCAATTTCCACTGGGAGCCTTTTTTAGACCTTCCTCGGGTAACGGCTCATCGCAATCCTTCATCTTCAAGAACATAATGTCCTCATCGGGAAATTCAAACTTCATTGGTTGATAGTCGTCGATTGGTTGCTCTGCGAGATATTCTGACAGAACACTCCCTTTAATGGCCTTTTAGGAGACGTATTAAATGTCGTACTCTGTCAAAACCATCTGCCATCTATCAATCCTCCCCGAAAGTGCTTGCTTTTCAAACACGTACTTAATTGGATCCATCTTCAAAATTAACATGGTTGTATGGTTTAACATATACTGCCTTAGGCGTTTGGCGGCCCAAGCAAGTGCGCAACAAGTTTTTTCCAACATTGAGTATCTGGACTCACAGTCTGTGAACTTTTTACTCAAGTAGTAAATTGCATGCTCTTTTCTTCCAGTCTCATCATGTTGACAGAGAACACAGCCCATGGAATTCTCAAGAACTGTTAAGTAAATTATCAACGGTCTTCCAGCCACTAGAGGCATCAGTATTGGA
This sequence comes from Lathyrus sativus, assembly GCA_963859935.3. NCBI lineage: Eukaryota > Viridiplantae > Streptophyta > Magnoliopsida > Fabales > Fabaceae > Lathyrus > Lathyrus sativus. The sequence goes on from OZ012741.1 coordinate 254,955,053, forward strand.
GGTTCCTGCAAATACTCTTTTATTCTCTCAAATGCCTTCTGGCAATTTTCGTTCTAGATGACCGCCTGATCTTTCTTCAATAGTTTAAACATTGGTTCACACGTGACTGTGAGGTGAGATATGAACCTCGCAATGTAGTTCAATCTACCCAAGAAACCACGAACCTCTTTCTCCGTCCTCGGCGCTTGCATTTCTTGAATTGCCTTTATTTTTGCAGGATCGACCTCAATACCCTTCTCAATAATAATGAACCCCAACAATTTTCCTAACCGTACACCAAAAGTGCACTTGTTTGGATTCAACCTTAGTTTGAACTCCCTTAACCTCTCAAACAACTTCAGAAGTTTCACCAGATGTCCTTCCTCCGTTTGCGAATTTGCAATCATGTCATCAACATAGACTTCAATCTCATGATGAATCATGTCATGAAAAAAAGTGACCATCACCCGCTGATAGGTTGCCCCTGCGTTATTCAACCTAAAAGGCATTACCTTATAGAAAAATGTCCCCCACGGTATGATAAACTTTGTTTTCTCCATGTCCTCCGGTGTCATCTTAATCTGATTATAACCAGAGAAACCGTCCATGAAGGAAAACACAAAGTATTATGCAATATTATCAACAAGTACATCGATGTGGGGAAGCGGAAAATCATCTTTTAGACTCGCTCGGTTTAGATCACGGTAATCTACACACATTCGTACCTTACCATCCTTTTTGGGTACCGGCACAACGTTAGCGATACACTGAGGATAATTCGTTACGAAGAGAAATCCGGCGTCCAATTGTCTCTGGAACTCTTCTTTGATCTTTACCGCCATATCCTGCCTGGTTCTTCTTAGCTTCTGCTTGACAGGTGGGCACTCTTCTCAAAGAGGCAAGCGATGAACCATAATGTCTGTATCGAGTCCGGGCATGTCCTTATACAACCAAGCAAAGACATCTTTATACTCTTGGAGTAGTTCTACCAGTCTTTGTTTGACATCATCCTTCAATGCAGCCCCTATGTTGACCTCCTTCTTAGCTTCTTCTGTTCCCAGGTTGACGACTTCAACTTCCTCCTAATGAGGCATAATGACCTTCTCTTCTTGTCTTAACAATCTGGCAAGCTCCTCAGGCAGGTCTTCGTCTTCTTCGATCTCCTCTTCCGATTGAAAGATCGGATTATCAAAGTCATACCGAGTCATAGACGAGTCTGAGTCGGTGGCATCTGAAATGTGAAACCTGCAATGATGATGATTTAATGCTTAAATGATATGCAAACAAACAAACACAAACCAAATTCCCATTTTATTGTTAAAATAAAAACAAGAAAAACAAGGATCACAAAAATTTTGATGCAAATACGCCTTTTTGATTAATGATTAAAACGATTGTTCAGACATAAACGATAGGGCCCTACAAATAAAGACCACTATGCTCCGGGAAGAACATAGGGCAGTACATTAATCAAAACAAAGCAATTACTCTTTATAAGTCACTGAGATAACTTCTTCGATGGTCCAATTCTTCAATCCCTGGCCAGGAATGCAGAGTTGGATCCATGCATCCACATCGCAGTCACTGTCTCCTTCCTCGTCAGACACGACATTAATTCGCTCGAATATCACCCCACCGCTTGTGAATTGAACTGGCCCCTTGTAGCGCAGAGCACTATTTGAAGAAGATGCAAACGGGTTGTATCCCAGTCCGAACTTGTTTTTTTTGTTGGGGACGCTCACAACTTGCCCCCACCCTTGTGCTGATCCGGGCTTCACTACGACTTGTGCTTCCTTGAATGATAACATAGCAACCTCTGGTGCTCTGACCTCGAATGGTGCCTTCTCCTTGATGTGGACGGTCTCGAAGGCCTGACACAGTGTTTCATGAATTTCACCATCGACCTCTATATATTTGAACAAAGACAAATGGCTCACCATGATATCCTCATCACCGCAAACAGTCACAATGTTGCCATCCACCATGTACTTCAATTTCTGGTGTAGGGTTGATGTCATAGTTTGAGTCGAATGTATCCAAGGTCGACCCAATAGACAACTATAAGCTGGCTGAATATCCATGATATAAAACACAACATCAAAAACCTCCGAACCAACCTGGATTGGTAGCGTCAATTCCCTAAACACGGACCTTCTAGTCCCATCAAAAGCTCATACCACCAAGTCACTTGGGGTGCACATTATCCCTCGGGTATCCAACTTCATCAATGCCTTCTTAAGCAGCACATTAAGCGAGGATCCCGTGTCAACCAGCACGTGCGACATCACAGCCCCTCTACATTCACTCGAGATATGCAGCGCATGATTATGATTCCGTCCCTTGGGCGTCAAATCCAAATCAGTAAATCCCAGCCCATTACCCGCATTAACATGTGGCACTACTCCTTCGAGTTGATTCACAGATATCTCCTGTGGCACATATGTTGTATTCAAGATTCTTAGGAGAGCATTTCTGTGTGCCTCAGAGCACAGCAACAATGATAAAATGGAGATCTTTGACGGAGTTTGTTGTAAGTGATCCATAATCTTGTAGTTACTCTTTCTTATCAGGCGCATAAACTCTTCCGCATCCTTCAGCAATGTTTCCTTCTCACCATCCTGAGAACTCTCTTCAGCTACCACCTTCCCTTTACCTTTATCGGACCTCTCAGCATTTACTTCGGGAGGTGAAAATACTCTCCCACTTCGGGTCATCCCACCAGCTCCTACCGGATTGTCAATCGAATCCAAAGGCGAACTTTTTAGTTCCTGCTCCTGCCCGTTGCAATAGACCTCGACCCCATAATTCCAAGGGATCTCCTTGGAGTTCTCGTAGGGTATAGGTACCGCCTTTGTAATTACGATAGTGGGTGGCCTTGGAGGCGCAGAAATATTAATCGTCTTGTAAGGGATGGAGATGGGGCCACCTCATCCTTCTCTTCACTGATTATCTTTTCGTCATTCTTCTCTTGGATCCTATCAAACTGCAGTATACCTTCATCCATCATACGTTGCACATGGTTCTTCAGACTTCTACATCCCTCAGGACAAGCTACACAGTCTTCACAATCTCTCCCACAGCCAGGGAACACTCCACCTTCCAACAACTTGCTCTTCACAAAGCTTAGCAGAGTTTTCAGATCCTCCATGTTAGACACCAAATTCAAGCCTTCTTCACCGACAATAGCATTCACACCAGCCCCTCCATGATTAGGCATGGGATTCTGGACAACATTGGGCACATCATGAGTAAAGTCGATAGCCTTGTTGTCGATAAGGTCTTGTACCTTATGCTTGAAGGCTTTGCAGTTGTCGATGTGATGGCTGGGAACGCTTGAGTGCAAGTCACACCTAGCATTAGCATCATATCCAAGAGGTGGTGGGCCTGTTAACGGTGCCAATGTCCTTTTCTAGACCAACTGTAGCTGCATCAAATGATGTAGTAATTTTGTGTAAGGCATTGACAGTGCGTCAAAGTGCCTATTCATGGTCCTTCTGCAATCCTGAAACTATCTCGGCGCGTAGTTTTGTTGTTGTTGTTGTTGTTACTGCTGTTGTTGCTGAGGTGGTACTGTCGAGATGGCAATACTAGCCACTTGTGGTTGTTGTTGACACTGATTCTGATTCCTATTTCGATTCTTAAAACTGGACACTGCATCTGTCTCATTCTCCTTTTTCTTGGTACCAATGTTCTTTCTACCACCTCCAGATGAGGTCACTTCCCCTGCTTGTATCTTCCCCAACTTAATCCCATTTTCGACCCTTTTGCCGGTAATGATCAAATCTGAAAAACTACCAGACATGTTATCTACTAACTTCTCGTAGTGAACTCTGGGCAACATAGCCACAAACAAGTCAATAGGTTCTCTCTCCACCATGGGAGGTTGAACCCTTGAGGCAAGTTCATGCCATTTTTGGGTGTACTCCTTAAAACATTCATTACTCCTCTGAGATAAGTTCTGCAGTTGTACTCGGTTCAGCGCCAAGTCATTGTTATACTGGTAGTGTTTGACAAAAGCCTCTGTTAAATCCCTCTAACTCCTGATGTTAACTGGCTCTAAGCCCATGTACCACTCTAGGGATGGCCTTGACAGACTATCTTGGAAAAAATGCATAAGTAACTTCTCAACATTGGAGTAAGCTGACATTTTTCTGTAATAAGAGAGAAGGTGCACCCTTGGACATGTTGTCCCCTTATACTTGTCGAACTCGGGAACTTTAAATTTCAGAGGAATCCTCAGTCCTAGATTCAACATGTCAAGACCCATAGAGTTCTGGTTCTCGTAATTTCTCATCTTCTCTTCGATTGCCCTGAATCTTCTATCCGCATCAGATTGTAATCCTGCCCCAAGGTCTCCTATGGAGAAGACGTCATCTTGATCGTCTTGTTCCCACTAGGGACCATTGTTACCGGGTACAGCGCCCACCGCACCTGGGATGTGAATGCCAGTCTGATTGCCTCCGCCCGGAGGAATAACAGTTGTTGGGATGGCAGTTGCATGAGGAATGCCATCGTCTGTTGTAGGAGGGATAGCAGCAGTCCCACCGTGCAGAACTCTGTTTCCGTCAACCCTTGCTACTAGAGGTTGGACCAGGGTCCTCAATTGTTCTTGGCCATTGGCGACCCATTGCATCATGTTCATAAAATGGGCCATACAGTCGTAAAACTCCTGAAGCTCGTTATGTATCTGATCCATAGCTCTTTGTTGATTTCCCCGCATAGAATAGCGATGAACTTCCTGGTCTTCAATCCTGAAACAAGCTAGTGGAGCAAACCACAGGAAGAAACAAGATCAATAGAATCGGGACTCCTGCAATGCAATATGCAAAATGATGCAAAATACAGACATGCAAATATGTTTTAAGGAAATTCTCCCCTTGATTCTGGGTTTCTTTTTTTTCATTTTGCCTTGTTTAATCATCTCCTTCACTCCTTCCATTCTCCTAACATGTGCACGCATTGTGCCCCAGTGGATTGGTGTTGTGTTGGTAAACACAAGGGCGTGGGTTCAATCCCTACCCATGCCACTTTTTTATGTGCTTGTTTCACTTGTTTATTTTATTTTCATAAAATCTTTGAAACTTCAATAATTCATAATTTGTTCATTCTTCATTGTTTTTAACCCGTTCTTTTTGCAAATTGCTCATTGTAATGTCTATTTTCACTTAATTTGATTAAAATCTCATTTGCTTGTTTTTACCATGCCGTTTGCCTACTTGTTAGTTGGTTCATTCTTAGGTCGTTACCTCACGTCTTGATTGAATTTCTTTCATGCTATACTTGACCTATATTGTGAGATTTATTGATATTGGATTTCTTTATGTTTGTTAACATGTTGAGACTTCATTTCTTGTTGGTGTTCACCATAATTTTGTTGTTCCCCCCTAAAACTTTATGTTTGAACATGTCTTATATTGCTTGCGTATTTGATTGTCATCCATGCCTAAATGTTGTTACACTTGAATTTATAACATGATCATTTTTAAGTTGTGACTTATTTGTATGATTGTTGTTTTCATATTTGTTAATATGTCTCTTGGGTTGTTACTTTCATCTTTGTTAAGATATATGATTCTCGGTTGTAACCATTTGTATTATTTGATCCTTGCCTATTGTGATATGTATGCTTACTTGGTTGTAACCTTATTCATCATGCTTAATTGTTTATTGCTTTGTTAAATATCTCTTCCCCAAGTGATGGAACTTTTTAGTTCTCATCCGAGTTGCCCCTCTCTCTTCTTCCAAAGGAAAAGTATCTCCATTGACCCTTATGTCATGGATAGTTCATTACCCTGCCTTGACTTTGTGAAGTCATCTTAAACCCTAGCTTAGTTAAGTTAGAAAATATGAGCCATTGGAATTTGCTTTAAGTCTAGAAAACCCATCTTTATTAGGAGTGTTCTTCAACTAGAACCCTAGGATAGAGTTTGTAAACTCTATGTAAGAATCATAGTAATGATTACTTACTCCCCTCTTGAGTGTTACAATGTAAATCTAGAGAGTTTTCTTAAACTCTACCCAAGCATGTATATGTTTGTTCCCCTTGGAACCTTGATCATAATCAAGTGTTCTTCAACCCTAGTGAGGTGAACTACGATTGCTCTGATTCTATCCTAGTAAGGATACGTAGGCAGAGGACGCGATGTTTTTGCGAGCAAGCTTAGAAACTATCTTTAGGTCTTAACCTACACCCTTTACCCAATATCAAACCTTAGCAAACATTTAGCAAACTTAGCGTGCAAACAAACAAAAGGTTCCTGTAGAGTACTACAGATGTCTAGGATGTGAAATACCTACCCTATGCATAACCAACCCCCGATCCCCGAATCTCTTAGCGTTGTTGTTACGTCGCGCAAAAGGGTTTTTCTTTCTTTAGACCTTTCCTTTGGATAAATTAAAGACCGGTTGTGAATTTAAGAATTAAAGGTTCAAGTTAATTCAATAGCTTGGTATCACGATTCTCACTGCAACACTTGTGAGCGAGTGTCCATGGTGCACTATGATTGACTCATTGCGTGGGATCACCAGATTTAGCTAGTTTTTGTTTTGATTTACTGATGGGCCTAGTGCGCATTGCTATGTGCACCCCCCAGTTGGGCCCAGCGCATTTCTGAACTAATCTGGATTGTTATTTGCCACGCTTATTTTTCATTTTCATTTTATTTTCTTTTGTGTTTTATTTTATTTTTTGTTTACAATTTAATTCAAATAAAATAATTCCAATACTACAAAAATTCACCAAAAATATTTTTTATCAACTTTGGGATGTCTACTTTTTTTTGGATATTTTTATTTTATTTTTCCATTTTATTTTCAATTAAAAAATGAATTAAATATTGGAGTTGTTTTAGTTGGTTTAAATTGTAACATGTTTTGCTTTTGCATTTGTTTCTCTCATTCCTTTTTGGTCCAATGAATGAAAATAGATCCTCATCTCAATGATGAGTTGATCAATATTTGAGGACCATTTTGCCCCTGGTTTTTGACTTTTGGGTTGATTTTTGTGGCTTTTCTTTTTGCCCTTGTTTCTTCCATTTCAAAGTGGTACATCTAAATGAATCCCTTCTTTTGATGGTGCTTTGAGAGGATATTTGTCTTGGTTTTTTGGACTTTGTTTCCAACTTGTGTAGCTTCTTTGTGCATTTTATTTGATATTTTTTTAGCCTTTTTCCTATTTTTGAGGTGACTTGCAAGTTAGGTCATCTCATAGGACAGCTCACACAAGTGCTTGACCTAGTTTTGATTGGAAATGACCTTTGTGGATCCAATAAGCTCTCAAATCTTCTTGTTTCACATTCTAGACATTTTGAGCTTGCTGTATGTTCATTTTTAGGTCAAAATTATGTTCATTGCTTGTTGATTGATGCCTTTCTTTTTGTGCTTTCAACTTGAACTCCAATGTGATGCATGCTTGTTTCCTTTGTGCTATTGCTTGCATTTCTTCTTGTTTTGTTTTGATATTGATTGTGAGATTTCTTCTCTTCATCTCCCTTCTGTCCAATGACCTTGGAGTGTCATTTAAGGTGGCTTGGTCCCTCCTTTGGAGGTATTTGAAGCATACCTAGAATGATGAATCCTTGAGGACACTTTTGGTGTTTCTTTACTTTTGATAAGTGATGCTTATGGTTGAGTACCTATTATGGGGTCCTTTCTGCCATCATTTGGTCTCCCATCCTCACTTCGTTTTGAGGTTTGTTTACCTTTCATTTTAGTTTGATTTTATTGATGTGGTTGATGTTATTTGACTTAGGTCATTTCATCCCACTTTTTTTTTTGTGCATCTTTGTGTGGTTTGCTTTTGTTGGATTAATTTCTTCTTGTGCACTTCTTCTTCTTTCTTTTCTTGCATTTCCATATGCATGCTTGGTTGAGATGAGCTTGTGGTGGCTACTGCCCCACACTATTTTCCTCCCATTATCATTCTACTTGTGCATTCTATGTGTGCATTCTTCCATTTGCATGTGCATTTCTTCTTCTTCTTTTTCTTCTTTTGCTTTTCTTTGCCATATTCCCCATAAGTTCTCTAACCTCTTGAGGTTATGATAGACATTAGGTGCCTAACCATGCATGATAACATTAGGTAGTTCCCTTTTGAATCTCAACTTTAGGTCCACTTTGCATGATAACTTTTAGGATTGACTAGTCTCCCATTAGTGTTCCTTCTTCTCTTCTCATCTTCAAACATCCATAAAACACTTAATAAAGAATGACAAGTGTAGCACGATATGAGCCTTAAGCTACTTGAGAAATGGTAATTGAGGGGCCTCCTCTCAAGGACCTAGAGTGTTTAGTGTACACCCTTTGGGTGATATACGACGCATTCGCTCTTAGGTCATAGTCTCTAGTGCGACATGAGTTGCAAATCAAATTCAAAACACTTCTTCTCTAAAAAACACAAAAACAATTCAAACTCTTTTTTCACCCTTTGGGGTTCTTAATCAGGAAAATATTTTCATAAACAAGGGTGTCGTTAACTCTTAGTTCTACCGCAAACAGTAACGCCTAAGTCTCCAATGGTCGAGTTGCATACACCAACTGCTAGAAATATTTGTTAACCCTACTCGGAACTAAAAACTTTTGAACCAACCTGTGTTCCTTTTAGCCCGAACTACGTTTGCTCTGATCTTTCGTACCAAACTAAAGTACGTAGGCACGAGACGTGATGTCTCGGCGAGCAACCTTTCCCCCTTTCTTTAGCCATAGTTAGGCGAACTATGTTGACTCTGACTTTCCCATTGCACGAGGGAGTACGTAGGCACAGAGCGGCGATGCTCAGCCGAGTCAGTTCTCTTTTCTTTTTCTTTTGTCCTTAAGCCTTTAGCTAGATAGTATCAACCAGTGTTTTAAAAACCGGATCGGACCGGCCGATCGGACCGGCCGGTCGGACCGGTCGGATCGGGATCCGGCCTAGTAACCGGCCTGGTTTACTAGTTCGATCGTCCGTGTCATCAAACCGGTAAAAACCAGGAAAAACCGGGTTGGGCCGGGAAAAACCGAGTTTAGGGTTGGACCGGTTCTAACGCATTTTTTATTTTTTAATTAAAATTTAAATGCAAAAATTATAAAAATTTAAAAAAAGTTGTTTAAAATTAGATTATGTTGCAATTATTTTGTAATTTTGTATTATTTTGTTATGTGTGATACATTTGTTTAAAATTTGAATTTAAATTATGAACTTGTGAATTTATGATATGATATTTTCAAAAAAATTAAGTACTAGTTATATTTTTTTAGAAACTGAATCATCCAGTTCAACCGGTTTTATATCTATATAATGACAGGTCTATTCAACTGAGTTATCCGGTTTAATCCGGTTTAGTCATGCGGTTCGACCAGTGACCCAATGGTTCGACCGATAAATCAGTGACCCAATACCCTCACCGGTTCGATGACCGGTCCGGTTTTTAAAACACGGGTATCAACACACCCTTTTAGATAGACAACAATGCGTGGATCCCGTCGAGTACGACGGACGTGAGGGGTGCTAATACCTTCCCCTTGCGTAACCGACTCCCGAATCCAGACATGGTTGCGATGACCTTGTCTTTCCCTTTTTCTTTAGGTTTTTGTGATGGTTTCCTTTCCCTCTCTTTGGGATAAATAACAAAAGTGGCGACTCTTTTGTTTTTTCCGCCGGTTGTTTTTTGTAGTTGCGACAGCTGGCGACTCTGCTGGGGAAACCTGGTTCCCTATGCGAGTCAATCCTAGCGCTTGTGTGTTTATCTTTGGGTGTTGTATATATGTGCTTTATTTTACTTTCCCGCATTTATTTTCCGCATCATATATCATTACTGGTGTGCTGTGGGGAGGGAAGTTTCATTGAGTGATAAGTCAGACCTGGGCTTGAGTATACACCTAACTTTAGTAGTGGAGATTAGTGGTGGGTGTGCTTGCTTTTCTCGTACTAGCTGACTACGAAATTCACACTCGGACAAGATTCTCTTAGACAACTTTCTTTCTGGCCCTTTGCTCTCGAGGGAATTTTGGATTTGAGGGTTATCGAATCTGGGGACCGATCATTTGTGAGTCAGTTAAGTGAGGCCTCTTCAAGAGACGATGATGCCAAACTAGAAATGGTGAACGTATCATCATTTCTTGAAAGTATGTAACGCTGACACACGCATAAGATGCCGAACCTTTGTCTGTGGATAGGTCCATACCTGTGAGGGGGATTGGGTTATGCAGGAAACCTTGGCTTTCAGAATACCCGGTTCTTTGCAGTGTGAATCTGTGTTCATGATATCAGTGGGTCCTGTTATCGGTACTTTGTTCTTGCTAAGGCGAAGCTCTGGTTTTTCTCGACCAACAACACAACAGTCTTGATCCCTTGTTTGCATTTACATTTGCATTTTAATCTGCATATCATTAACATGTATTTGTGTTGCAGATGCATAATTCTCCTTCGATTCCGGTGATCTTATTCCCTCCCTGCTGATATGGATACTTTAAAGAGAATTGTGGCTTACAAGCTTCCGACTCCAGATGTTAGGTCTTTACTGAGTTTGATTTCTCTGGCTGGTGGGAAGGTGATGGAGGATTTCAGGCACTCTTATGGGAGATTACTGAGATGGGTCTGCAAGCCTTCAACACATGAGGTGGATGGTCTTTATGCCTTTTTTCTTCAGTTTTATGATCCGCAGTTGAGATGCTTTGTTTTTTCTGATTACATTCTAGCGCCTACTTTGGAGGAGTACTCAGTATTGCTGGATGTGCCTGTTCTTAGTCAGATGTCTTTTGTTCATGTTGATGCTAAGCCTGATTTGGCTAAGCTAGCTACCATAGTACATGTGGATGATTTAGAGTTGCAGGGGGGTTGACAGAGTGGAATGGGGTGCATGGTTTTCCTTTGGCTTTCCTAGATAATAAAGCTAGACAGTTTGCTAAGGATGGTTGCTAGGTTGCATTTAGTGATGTTCTTGCTCTTTGTATATACAACATTGTTTTGTTTCCTAATCTTCCAGACTTTGTAGATTTGGATGCATTTCATATATTGGCCTCGAGAAACCCGGTGCCTACTCTTCACGGAGACGTTTATCATTATGTGCACTACAAAAATGAAAAATGAAGGGGTAAGAACGTAGCTTGTTGTGTTCCTCTATTGTATGCTTGGTTTGCTAGTCATATGCCTAAAACGAATCCATTTGTGGCTACTGCTAGTACTTCCAAATGGTCGGAGAGATTGATGGGATTATCTGCAGAGAATATTATTTGGTTTGATCGAGACATGCTGGGTACGAATATTGTTTATAGTTATGGTGGCTTTCCTAGTGTTCCTTTGATTGGAAGGAAAGGTTGCATCAACTATAACCCTTCTTTATTGGTGAGACAGTTTGGGTATGCATTGAGAGAGCCTCCTAGAGAAGAGGAGATACAGGAATCTCTGTATCTTACTGGCTTATTGGAGGGTGAGGCTCTGGGAAAACATGAGCATGCATGGAATAATATTCATCGGAAAGGGAAGTTAGCTTTGGGGAAGAGTAACAGTCGAGCGTATGACCCTTACTTGACTTGGATTCATGATAGAGCTGCGAAGTTCTTAATGCCATTCCATGCAGTTGCACCACAGTATCCTCTCATGATCGAGGAACCCACTATTGTAGATATCCAGAAATACAATCAGGTATTGGCGGAGAAAGAAGAGTTGAGAAAAGCGAATGAAGAATTGGAGAAAGAGATTATCCAGCTTCACAGTGAGAAGATAGATGCAGTTCATTCTTTCATGAGACAAACCGAGCTTGTGAACAAGTTGGGTACCGATCTGACTAAGGAGACTAAGGCTAGAGAGCGCACAGGCCAAGATTTGAATGCTTCTTAGAGGGTTCTTGCTACTAAGAAGGAGGAATTGGATAAGGCTTATACGAGGATCTCCAAGTTTGAGTCGATATGGAATGCCACGCTTACTAACAACAAGGAGCGTGAAGACAAGTTAAAACTTCAGATCAGCAAGCTAAAGTCTCAACTTAATGCCAAAGATGAAGAGATTGCAGCGGAATCATCATGTAGACGAGACAGCGAGTGCAAGTTGAATGAGGTGATCGCGAATTTGAAGGACCTCAAGCTAAGAGCTGGCTCCAAGAGACGCGGACTTGAGGCATGATTCGGGGAGAGAGCTTTAGAGGATCACGTTGATAGCCTATAGCATGCTATGAGCCTGCAGGATTTGCTTATTCAGGGGTTACTTGCTAGGCCGGATCATCCAGAGACGTTGAGGCTGTTAGAGGATTTCCGATCACGTCATCCTGCTTGACCTGTTGCTGTCTATTTCTGTTGTAGCTTTTGATGCTTATTTTGTTGTATTTGACCATCGCCAGGCTTGTTGGCCGAGGTCTTTTCCCTATTTGTACCCAGCTGTAGTTTGTACTTTTCCTGATGGCTTTTTGATCTATATATGAGGAGTTGGTATTCTATGCTTGTCTGCGGGTTCTCCATTGTTATATTCTTCTGGAAACTGGAATCGAGGGGGAAATATCCCTTTTGCATAAATACATGTATGTATTTTTCTTTCATTTGCAGGTGCACCGGAACAGTTAACCTTATTTTCTCCTGTGGTTTCAGTATTTCAGGATTGCTTACGTGACAACTCACCGGTACGGTACCAGAGGAAACCAGAAAAGGCTGATGGATCAGATGCAGGTAGAAATGCAAGAGATGAGAGATAGTATGGCGCAACTGATGGAGGTCATGCAAGGGGTTGCTAGTGGTTAGGCGCAACTTCAGACTTTGGTGCAACCTCTGATTGCACTGGTGGATAGTGATGGTGTGCTGCATGGTGGGATTGCTTCTAACCCTCCTCACCATGAAACTCCTCGGGTAGACAATTCCATGCCAACTTTAGTCATCCCTACTGCTGGAGAGGGTGGTCACGTTGTTGGTGCTGGAAATGCGGCAGGTTTTAATCATGCTGGTTTTGCCAATGGTGGTAATGGTAACGGAAATGGCTATGGTTTTGGTCTCGACACTACAGGTGCCATACATGGTAGCATGGACCACACTTGGAATGAGGATAGGCAGGAAGATATGTTTTCTCCAAGAATTATGGATGCTGAAATACCTTTTGAGGCTGAGAGAAGTATTAAGATGATCGAATAGAAGATGAAGACTCTTGAATGCAAAAACTCTATGGGGCTGGATATGTCTAATCTGGGGTTGATTCCAGGCTTGAGAGTGCCTCCAAAGCTTAAGGTCCCGGATTTCGATAAGTATAAGGGCACCACTTGCCCTAGGGTTCATCTGAGGTCTTATTATCGCATGATGTCTGTGCATTCTGATGACGAGAAGCTCTTGATGCATTTCTTCTAGGATAGCTTATCCGGACCATCGCTAGAATGGTATATGAGCTTAGAGCCCGCTAATATCCGTAGCTGGAGAGACCTAGCTGAAGCTTTTGTAAGGCACTATCAGTACAACAATGACCTTGCTCTAAATAGAGTCCAGTTGCAGAATCTTTCTCAGAAGAGCAGTGAATGCTTTAAAGAATACGCCCAGAGGTGGCGAGAGCTTGCTGCTAGGATACAACCACCAATGGTAGAACGAGAACTTGCGGATATGTTTGTTGCTACCTTACCAGGAGTGTATTATGAGAAACTCATCGGCAATATGTCTTGAAGCTTTTCTGATCTGATTATCACCGGTGAAAGGGTGCAGAATGGAATTAAGATAGGAAAGATCAACGCTGGCGAAGGGTCCTCGGCAGGAGGAGGGAACAAGAAAGTGTTTGGAAACAAAAGGCGAGAAAGAGACACTAACGCTGTATCCAGTTCAAGGGGAAGAAATAGAGGTCAGAATAGGCAACATCAGCAGATTGCTAGCATCACTATTCCAGCGGTTCAAAAACCACAACAACAACAGCAACAATGACTGTAACAAAATCAACAGGGGTATGGAAGATACCAAGATAGAGGTCGGGCAGCAAATAGGCATTTTGATGCGCCTCCTATGCCTTACTCTCAGTTATTGCAGGCTTTGCTACAGCTGCAATTGATTCAGAAAAGGACTTTGGCTCCTTTGACTGGACAACCTCCACCTGGGTACGATGCAAATGCTCGCTGTGAATTTCATTCGGGCGCTCCAGGACATAATATAGACAATTGTAAAGCCTTCAAACATAAAGTGCAAGATATGATTGACAGTAAGGCGATCAATTTTTCTAATGATGTTCCCAACGTGGTGCAGAATCCCATGCCGAATCACGGGCAGGCTGGGGTTAATGCAATTGTCGAGGACGAAGTGTTGAATTTAGTGACCAATGTTGATGAATTGAGAACACCCTTAAGCTTTGTGAAGGCCAGACTGCTAAAGGGAGGTGTTTTCTCGAGATGTGTTGAAGGTTGTGTTGATTGTTCTATTGATCTTGAGAGAGGATGTGGACTATTGAGAAGCTGTATTCAGGAGATGATGAACGAAGGAGTTTTACAATTTGACCGTTCTGTTGGGAGAGATTCTGAGGATGTAGTTGCTGAAGGAAAGGATGAGATTGCGACAATCTACATCCCTTACAAGACTGTTACTATCTATGCACCAAAGCCGCCAACAATAACTATCACCAAAGCAGGTCTTATGCCGTTTGAGAGCACTAAGGTCGTTCCATGGAACTACGGAGCCAAAGTGTATTGTAATGGGCAGAAGATAAACTTGAATGATACCCCTGCAAGTTCAATTGACAATCTTGTTGGAGCCGGAGGTATTACTCGCACTGGTCGAGTCTTTTCATCGCCTAAGGTGATTGCTGATAAGGTGGACAAGGGGAAAAGACCGGTAGTGGTGGAGAATTCTCAATCTGGGGAAAGAGAATCTTTGTTGAAAGACGCGGAGGAATTCATGAGGCTGATTCAGAAAAGTGACTACAAGATAGTCGATCACCTGCAGCAAACTCCGTCCAAAATATCCATATTGTTGTTGCTCCTTTGCTCTGAGGCGCATAGGAACGCATTGCTGAGAATCTTAAACACTGGTTACGTGCCACAGGAAATTTCAGTCAATCAACTTGAAGGAGTGGTGGCACACGTAAACGCAGAAAATGGCTTAGGCTTTATGGACCTGGATTTGACACCCAGAGGCAAAAATCACAATTGTGCGCTGCACATATCTTTGGAATGCCGGGGGACTATCATGTCTCACGTGCTTGTGGATGCGGGATCTTCTTTGAACATTCTTCCCAAGAAGGCTTTGATGAAGTTAGATATGAAGGGGTTGATTTGCACGCCAAGTGACTTGGTGGTGCGTGCGTTTAACGGAACCCGAAGATCCGTGTTTGGGGAGGTAACTTTGCCGATTCAGATTGGACCTGAAGTCTTTGATGCTGTGTTTTACATCATGGATATCCAACCGGCCTACAGTTGTTTACTAGGTCGCCCTTGGATTCATTCAGTTAGGGTTGTTACATCAACTCTGCATCAGAAGCTGAAATACATGGTTGGCGGTAGTATTGTGACGGTATGCAGGGAGGAAGATATTATGATCAACAATTTATCGTCCTTTAAGTATGTTGAAGTGGATGGAGAGATCCATGAAACCCTCTGCCAAGCCTTCAAAGCAGTTAAGATCAAAGACAAGTCTCCGATTGTGAGTAAAGAGCCTGAGGTGGCTATGTCTTCCTTTAAAGAAGGACAGGCTGTGGTGCAAGCTGGTTCACCCAAGGCTGGGGGCAGGTGATTGATATACCGCATAAGCAAGATAAATTCGGTCTGGGGTACCACCCATCGTCTTCACAAAGCACGCCGAAGTTGAAGGGGCCAATCAGGTTTACTAGCGGAGGTATCTTCTTTGAGCAGATCAGTGTCATTTCTGATGATGAAGCTGGAGACAGTGACTGTGACATGGATGTCTGGATCAAGCCATGTATTCCGGGACAGAGCCTACGCAACTGGTTAATTGAAGAAGTCATTCAAGTGATGACTGAACAGTAATGCTTTATTTTTCCATTTATTGTACTACCCTATGTCCTACCCGGGGCATAGTGGTATTTTATTTCAGGGCCTTACTTGTTTGTGTCTGAACATTGTTTATCAATTAATCAAAGGGCGTTTTCTCATACAAATTTTGTGATCTCTATTTGTCTTATTTTGTTTTTCACAATAAAATGGCAACGTGGTTTTGTTTGTTTGCAAATTGTTTGAAATATTTAACCATTTTCATTGCAGGATTCCTATTGTAGATGACACCAATCCAGAACTTTCTATGACTCGCTTCGACTTTGATAAACCGATATATCAAGCTGAAGAAGAGATTGATGAGGATGAAGACCTGCCTGAAGAATTAGCCAGACTTTTGAAACAAGAAGAGAAAATCATTCTGCCTCATCAGGAGGAAATTGAGGTCATTAATCTGGGTTCTGCAGAAGTTGTCAGAAATGTTCGAATAGGGGCTGTGCTATAGAGCGACGTCAAGCAGAGACTGATCGAGATGCTTCGAGAGTATAGTGACATCTTTGCTTGGTCGTATGAGGATATGCCTGGGCTTGATACCGATATAGTGGTTCATCGCTTACCGTTGTGTGAGGAATGTCCGCCGGTCAAGCAGAAGCTTAGAAGAACGAGACCAGATATGGCAGTAAAAATAAAGGAAGAGGTCCAAAAGCAGTGGGACGCCAACATAGTACCTGTATCAAAGAAGGATGGTAAGGTGCAGATGTGTGTTGACTATCGTGATTTGAACAAGGCAAGCCCTAAAGATGATTTCCCGCTCCCTCACATTGACGTATTGGTCGACAATACGGCTCAATTTTCGGTGTTTTCCTTCATGGATGGTTTCTCGGGTTATAATCAGATAAAGATGGCACCAGAGGACATGGAGAAAACTACATTCATTACACCGTGGGGAACATTTTGCTATAAGGTGATGCCTTTTGGCTTGAAGAATGTCGGAGCAACATATCAGCGTGCTATGACAACGCTCTTTCATGACATGATGCATAAAGAGATTGAGGTTTATGTTGACAATATGATTGCTAAATCCCAAACAGAGGAGGAACATTTGGTGAACTTGTTGAAGCTGTTTGAGAGGCTTAGAAAGTTCAGATTGAGGTTGAATCTGAATAAGTGCACTTTCGGGGTTCGGTCCGGAAAGTTATTGGGGTTTATTGTCAGTGAAAAAGGAATTGAGGTAGATCTTGCAAAGATAAAAGCCATACAAGACATGCCAGCGCCGAAAACAGAAAAAGAAGTCTGTGGTTTCCTGGGGAGATTGAACTACATTGCTCGGTTCATATCTCATCTCACAGCCACGTGTGAGCCAATGTTTAAGCTGTTAAAGAAAGATCAGGCGGTTGTCTGGAATGAAAATTGTCAAAAAGCATTTGATAAAATAAAAGAGTATTTGCAGGAGCCTCCGATATTGATACCCCCGGTAGCTGGAAGGCCTTTAATCATGTACCTAACGGTTCTTGAGAACAGCATGGGTTGTGTTCTCGGTCAACACGACGAGACTGGAAGAAAGGAGCATGCGATTTATTATCTGAGTAAAAAGTTCACAGACTGTGAGTCTCGTTACTCAATGATTGAAAAAACGTGTTGTGCACTTGCTTGGGCTGCCAAACGTTTGAGACAGTATATGCTCAATCACACAACCATGCAGATTTCGAAGATGGATCTGATTAAGTATGTCTTCGAGAAGCAAGCGCTTTCAGGAAGAATTGTCAGGTGGCAAATGGTACTGACAGAGTATGATATACAATATGTTTCTCAGAAATCCATCAAAGGAAGTGTTCTG
Source organism: Lathyrus sativus (assembly GCA_963859935.3). NCBI lineage: Eukaryota > Viridiplantae > Streptophyta > Magnoliopsida > Fabales > Fabaceae > Lathyrus > Lathyrus sativus. The sequence goes on from OZ012741.1 coordinate 254,972,738, forward strand.
TCAGAATACCTTACTGAGCAGCCAATCGAAGATTATCAACTGATGAAGTTTGAATTTCCTGACGAGGATATCATGTTTCTCAAAGCAAAAGATTGTGAAGAACCACTGCACGGTGAAGGTCCAGAGAGGGATTCTCAATGGGAAATGATATTCGATGGTGTTGTCAACTCTTATGGTAGTGGAATTGGGAAAATTATTACAACCCCTCACGGCTCTCACATCCCGTTCACTGCCAGATTGACATTCCCAGTAACCAACAACGAAGCTGAGTACGAAGCATGTATCATGGGTTTGGAAGAAGCTATTGATTTGAGGATCAATAATGTCGATGTATATGACGATTCAACGCTAGTTGTTAACCAGATCGAAGGAGAATGGGAAACTCGTCAACCGAATCTAATTCCTTACAGAGATTATGCAAGGAGGTTGTTACCATTTTTCGATCGTATAGACTTCCACCATGTGCCAAGAGCGAAGAATCAGATGGATGATGCTTTGGCAATGTTATCTTCGATGTACAAAGTGAACTTCTGGAATGAGGCTCCCAGAATTATCATTTCTCACTTGGACAGACCTGCTTTCATATTTGCCATTGAAGAGGCTGCTGATGGCAAGCCATGGTTTTACGATATACAGAACTTCCTCAAGAAGAAAGAGTATCCACCACGGGCTTCGACCCAGGATAAGAAGACGTTGAGGAGGTTGTTTGGAAACTTTTATCTAAACCCAGATGGTGTGCTACATAGAAGGAACCATGATTTGGTGTTGTTGAGATGTGTGGATGAAAAAGAAGCAACGCTGCTTATGGAAGAAGTCCATAAGGATACTTTCGATACGCATGTCGGCAGACATGCCATGTCTCGGAAACTGTTACGAGCTGGGTATTATTGGCTAACTATGGAGTCAGATTATTTCAAATTCGCGAAGAAATGCCATAAATGCCAGATTTATGCTGATAAGATACATGTGCCGCCGTTCCCATTGAATGGTATGGCGTCCCCGTGGCATTTCTCCAAGTGAGGCATTTATATGATTGGCAAGATTGAGCCCACCGCATCCAACGGTCACCGTTTCATCTTGGTAGCCATTGACTACTTCACCAAGTGGGTTAAAGCAGCTTTGTACGCTAATGTGGCCAAACAAGTGGTAGCAAGATTCATAAAGAAGGACATCATTTGTAGACACCGAGTTCCCGAACGAATCATTACTGATAATGGTTCGAATCTGAACAATAAAATGATGAAGGAGTTATGCCAGAACTTCAAGATTGAACATCACAACTTATCGCCCTATCGACCGAAGATGAATGGCGCTGTCGAAGCGGCCAACAAGAACATCAAAAAGATAGTGCAGAAGATGGTTGTCACTTACAAAAATTGGCATGAGATGTTGCCTTTTGCTCTTCAAAGTTATCGTACGACGATACACACATCAACCGGGGTAACTCCTTTCTTGCTAGTGTACGGTATGGAAGTTGTCCTACCGCTAGAGGTCGAGATTCATTCTTTAAGAGTTTTGGTCGACGTGAAACTTGATGAGGCAGAATGGATACAGAATCGTTTGAATCAGCTTAGCCTGATGGATGAAAAGAGGCTAGCATCAATTGCATATGGTCGTTAGTACCAGAGCCGAATGAAGAAAGCTTATGATAAGACGGTGCGCCCTCAAAGCTTTCAGACGGGCGGTCTTGTGCTAAAAAAGATTCTCCCACCATAATCAGATCAAAAGGGCAAATGGACTCCCAATTATGAAGGTCCATATGTTGTACGAAAGGTTTTCTCCGGAGGAGCGTTGTTGTTAGCCACCATGGATGGTGAGGATTTCTCATCCCCTGTGAACGCAGACACAGTTAAAAAATACTTTGCTTAAAAGAGACCCGCTGGACACAAAAAGAAACGTCCAGGAAAAAATGGGGCATCCCGGCGAACCATAAAAAGAAATAGGTTCGGGAAAAAATTAGGGATAAAAATGAATAGATATAAATCCGCAGAGTCGAAAACCTGGAAAGGTGACTTTGGCAAAAATGGGTATCCCAGTGAATCGAAAACCCGAAAAGGGCGGTTCAGGCAAAAGTTAGGGAATTAAAAAGAAAATGATTGTGGTCTGCGTATGAACTTCATTGCTTAGTGGATTGGGAGAAACTGAGGGCTGTTTTTATCCGAATCAATCTCTTCTGAAGATGAAGCGTCGGGAAAGCGTCAGAGTCAGGCGAGTCATAAAGGGATCAGCTCATGGTGTTTGTCTGTGCCACGTTGCCGACATTTTTGTACACTCTTGTATATTTCTGTCCATATCTGTATCTTGTTTTGCGCAGCTTCCTCATTCCAAGAGTTGCATCTGTTGTAAGACTTTGCCTATTTACAGGCCTTTCATCAATAAACATATACTATTCAGTACTTAATTTGTGTGCTTTGTTTTAACTTTTACTGTTTTGTTTGTGAAAACGCCCAATGTTTTGATGAACTTGTGCTAACATAAACTTGCAGGCCTTGGCCAATAATTGTTAAAACTTTGAATTAATTGAACAATGTCACGAATGATGACTAAGATGATTCTGTTGCGTAGGATATCTCGTCTGTTTGTTCAGTTTTGCAGGGTCGTTACCCTTGGGGCAAAGGTACAGATAAAGTTTATCCTATCCCCAGGCAGAGAATTTACTCCCCGGATCAGTGAAGTTCGCACCTCTATCCCCAGTAAAGTTGTATGGAGTCGAAGTGAACAGGTAGCGTGTACGCTTTCCTTCGATAGTCGTTGCATTTAATCCCCGCAAGGTGCATGCTTGTAGGCACCCCCAGCGAGTCGTGTTTGGATTTTCTCCCCGCAGGGTATTTTGCAGCTTGGTTAGGTTCGTTCCCCGGCAGAGCAATCCCCAACAAGTTGAAAGGGATGGTTTCCCCAGCAGTGTTGTTCTCTCCTCCTCAGCAGGTGGAAGAATGTTGTCACGTCGGTATTTTCCTTACAGGAAGTCGGTAAGAGCCAGTTCTCGGCATAAGTCCAATGGTTATTGGCATGAGCAAGTCTATGCTCTATCCTCGGCAGAATCGTTGATTCTTTCAATAGGTTTATTTTTCTTGCCCTAGCAGGATGGTTTCTATATCTCTAGCATTTATTTTGCTAATTCGGTTCCGTTGCATCTGCATGCGTGCATAATATCTACCCAAATGCATAGCATTTCCATTTCGTATGGAGCATTACGCCATTTTCAAACATATGCATATGAAACATAAGCCAGGTTGTTATCTCTTTGTTTCAGGTATATCTGCGGAGGGTTTGATCTTTTCCTTGGTATCCAGACCATGTGATCTCTCTTAGCCCACGTGGTATCCAGACCCCAGCTCATGTTATTACCCAGCAGTATCCTCGGACCTCAGAGGAGCAGGATAAGTATTTGTGTTCTGTCGAGTATCAAGACTCCGGTCCATTCCTAGTTAATAGGGTTTTTCTTTCTTCTGTCGAGTATCCAGACTCCGGTAAAGATGGTTGTGGTATCCAGACCACGGTGATTGATGTTGTTATGTTTTCCGTCAAGTGTTCAGACTCCGTTAAGGACATTGTGGTGTTCAGTTTTTGATGAGTATATTTGTGATATTTTCCCGTCGTCCGTTGAGTATCTAGGCTCCGGTTAATCTGTCGTTGAGCATCCAGGCTCCGGTTTTTTCCGTTGAGTATTCAGGCTCCTGTGAATGTTTTATTTGCGAAGAATTGTTTTCCCCGCTGAGTATTCAGACTCCGGTAAAGTCAGACTCCAGTAAGTTTTGTGATAGTACTCCTTCTCCGTTGAATATCCAGGTTCTGGTGAATCTTTGATTTGTGGTATTTGGTTTTGTCCGTTGAGTAGCTAGGCTCCAGTCAATTTTTTCGTCGAGTATCTGGACTCCGGTAATTTTTGTATGGTAATGATCTCTTTTGTCCGTTGAGTATCCAGGCTTCGGTCGTTTTTGTTGAGCGTCCAGGCTCCAGTTTATTTTTATTGAACATTCAGGTTCCGATGTATTACGTTGAGTATCCAGACTCCGACCAATTTCCAGTATGTGGTAACTTTTCTTGTGCGTTGAGTATCCAGACTCCGACAAAGTTTTAGTGATTCCAGTTTCATTGAGCGTCCAGGCTCTGGCTTCTCCGTTGAGTATCCAGGCTCCGGTAAATTTGCAATTGATATATCCTTTTGTTTGTTGAGCATTCAGGCTCCGGTTTTTACATTGAGCATTCAGGCTCTGGCTATTTCGTTGAGCATTCATGCTCGGATTTTGTTCTCTTTGAGCGTTCAGGCTCCGGCTATTTCGTTGAGCATTCAGGCTCCAATTTTGTTCTCTTTAAGCGTTCAGGCTCCAGATTTTACATTGAGCGTTCAGGCTCCGGCAAATTTCATTGATTTATTTTGTTTGTTAAATATTCAGATTCCGGCAATTGGAAGTATTTCCCTATTTCAGGGTTTTTTCCCCAAGCAGAGTTAGTCGTTAAGTTTCTCTTTTCCCCAGTGGAATGTGTTTGTAATCAGAGCAGTTACCCCAAGAGGGTTTGCGGATTTATTTTCGGCGGTTGGCAAATTTTCGGGTTCTTTAGTATTCAACCATCTTCTACCTTGATTGTGTGAAAGTCGTTCGCTTTTCACTCCTTCAGGTCCAAGTCATTTGAATAGGGGCAGCTGTTGCACCCCAAAATTTGCCTAACCTTTTCTTAACTTGGTTTATGTTTCATTTCATTTCTTTCTAGCATTTGCATTGCATAGCATTTTTCATTAAACAGGGGATCAAGAGTTTGTGTATATTAAGAGGAGTCTATTCAGAGGTTTGAGCCTAAGCAAGGGGTTTTACTCAAGTGTGGATGGTCATCAAATCATCTAGAAGAGGGCAATGGTCTTATGAAAGAAAGGATGGATGTATGTGGGTCAGCTCCTAACTTGCAGGCCAGTTCAAGATCACCAGAGGGTTGTGAATTCATGGTTATAGATATGATATGTTGAGAGAGCTCATTGAGTGCCTTGAGGGTCATTATGGAGCTCATCCAAGTGTTTATACCAAGTGTGGAAGTTACAGTTGAAGGTGTTGCAATTAGGGTTTTCATCTAATTAATCCTAAGTCAATTGTGCAATTGAAGGAGATTAAAACTCAATTCAAAGTCTTTGTGGTCATGGGATTTTGTGTTAAAATATATGAGATATCATTTCAAGTTCAATTCATCAAGAATCAAGTGTGCGAGAAGTTACTAAATTAGGGTTCTCAGGGTAAATTCCCTATTTGGTGCCTAACTTCAAGACCACCTATCTTAAGATAAAAGTTTCATCTCAACTTTTTATAAACATGGAACTTGTAGAGCATGTTCTTAGCTTTCTTTTGAGTACTACAAGTCCTTGATTGGATTTATAGAACTCAAGTTATGATCCAGACAAGTTACAGGTCATTAGAGGGATGTGATTTTGGTCAACAAAAGTCAACCAACTTCCAAGCCATTTTTGACCTAGAAGGATGTTTCTCCTCAACTTTTTGCCAACATGAAGGTTGTAGGTCTTGGTCTTAGCTTTCCAAAACGTATTAGAAGTCTTTCATCTGATTTGTAGAACTCATGTTATGAGGTTTGCAAGTCAGGGATATTTTGGGAAAGTAAGATTACAGGTTATAAAATTATAGGTCCATTTCACCAACTTGCACACTTCAAATGAAGATTTTTCCAACATCAAAATTGCTCCAAATGGTGTTATTTGCTTAGTCAAGCATTGACAAGTCAAGGAATTGGCTTGGTTTGAAGATTGGATATGAGAATTTTCATGGAAGAAGGATTAAAATGGCAAAATTGGAATTATTTCATTTTTTATCAATTTGGTGCAAATAAGTGCATTTTTTGAGTGCAAACTTCATTTTGAACACATTGGCAATTTTACAATTTGGATTTGAGGTGTTTAAGTGAACTATTTTCAAGGTTTTTTCACTATGAAGTTACACAACCAACATGAGCCATTGAGATCAATTAAGGTCTTAATCTTGACCATTCATACTCCATGTGGTACCAGCAAGCTTTTTCAACCATTTTGGAGCCAATTTAGTGTGAATTTCGTGTACATGAGTAAGCTTGAAATTCAATTCCTTGGATTTTTGATTGGGTTGTTAGAGGCTGAGTTTGGGCTCAATTATCATCAAGATCCATTGCATATAAGGTTTTGAACATTCACAAATCATCAGAAGTGGAAATTGGAGCCAAATTGATCAAGTTCAGTTTTGAAAAAGTGGTGGAATTTCAAATTTCGAATTTGGAGGTTGAGGACATTTCAAGCAAAATTGTGAATTGAGAAAGCTCTATTGAAGATCAGTGAACGATTCTGGGCAATTATGTTCAAGCTTAAGCTCCATTTGAAGGCTCAGTGGAAGTTCTCCACTAGGTAATTGAAAATCAACTTTACACTCTTGATAAGCATCAATTCACTGCCATTTTTGCATACTTGAGACGTAGAAACAATGTAGATCATTAATATGTAAAACGAACTGGCATTGGTTGTCATTGTTGGATGATGCTCAAAAATGTTTGGATCTGTTTTGGCTTGTTTATGCGTGTTCTTGCTTGTTTATTGATGGATCTACAACCTACGTGACTTCTAGATAAGTTTTAAACGAAATTGGAGTTGTTTTGATGAACTTTGGATTTTGGTGTGTAATCTTGATGGCTTCGGGTTTGGATTTTTACGCATGATTAGTGATTTTTGAGGCCAGAAATGAGATCCTCGTGACCTCTAGTTAAATTTTGATATAAAATTTGGTCAGAATGGTTGAGTTTTGGTGTGCGTGTTGTTGCTTGGCTCTGGTTACGATGGAGCTTGGCCGGAGAAGATGGTGAACAGTGTTCTCCGGCCGGTGACCTGGTTTTGGGTTTCTTGAGGTAAGGGATGATGAGGTGTCACGCCCAGGTTCACATGATGTGAATACTTTTGAGTCCAACGGTTATGATTAAGACCTACGATGGTCTTTAGTTGACTGGATCCACTTGATAACGTTTGAATATTCATTTATTTGATGGCACGCTATCCACCCTCTGATTGATTACTTTTTGATCATGTGATTCTGATTGAAGTTCCTTGGTAGTCCATGTTTGACTCACTACCCCCAATTACCAGGTTTTTGGTTTTTCTCTTGAGATTTTCTTATGGGCCTAGCGCGCACTTGCTAAGCGCACCCCCAACTGGGCCCATTTCTCTTTCTGAACTGTTTTTTTATTGATATTTGCCACGCTTATTTTTCTTTTTCTCTTTTATTTCTTTTGTTTTTTATTTTATTTTTCTATTTAGAATTTAAATCAAATCAAATAATTCCAATGCTCCTAAAATTCACCAAAAATATTTTTTATATACTTTGAGATGTCTAATATTTTTTGGACATTTTTATTTTATTTTTCTGTTTTATTTTCAATTAATAAAGAATTAAAGTATTGGAGTTGTTTTAATTGAATTTAAATTGTAACATGGTTTGCTTTTGCATTTATTTCTCTCATTCCTTTTTGATCCAATGATTGAAAATTGATCCTCATCTCAATGATGAGTTGATCAATTTTAGAGGACCATTTTACCCCTGGTTGTTGACTTTTGGGTTGACTTTTGTGGCTTTTCTTCTTGCCTTTGTTTCTCCCATTCCAAAGTAGTACATCTCAATGAATCCTTTCTTTTGAAGGTGCTTTGAGGGGACATTTGTCTTGATTTCTTGGCCTCTGGTTGCCAACATGCTTGGCTTCTTTGTGTATTTTATTTGATATTTTTTGAGCCCTTTTCCTATTTTTGAAGTGACTTGCAAGTTAGGTCATTTCATAGGACAGCTCACGCAAGTGCTTGACCTAGTTTGGATTGGAAATGACCTTTGTGGATCCAATAAGCTCTCAACTCTTCTTGTTTCACATTATAGACATGTTGCGCTTGATGTATGTACATTTTTAGGTCAAAATTATGTTCATTGCTTGTTGATTGATGCTTTTCTTCTTGTGCTTTCAACTTGAACTCCTATGTGATGCATGCTTGTTTCCTTTGTACTCTTGCTTGCATTTATTCTTGTTTTGTTTTGATATTGCTTTTAAGCTTTCTTCTCTTCATCCCTCTTCTGTCCAATGACCTTGGAGTGTCATTTAAGGTGGCTTGGTCCCTCCTTTGGAGGTATTTGAAGCATACCTAGAATGATGAATCCTTGAGGACACTTTTGGTGTTTCTTTGTGTTTGATAAGTAATGCTTATGGTCGAGTACCTATTATGGGGTCCTTGCTGCCCTCATTTGGTCTCCCATCCTCACTTGGATTTGAGGTTTGTTTTACCTTTCATTTGGTTTGATTTTATTGATGTGGTTGATGTTGCTTGACTTAGGTCATTTCATCCCACTTCTTTTTGGTGCATCTTTGTGTTGGTTTGTTTATGTTCTTCTTGTGCACTTCTCCTTCTTTATTTTCTTGCATTTCCATATGCTTGCTTGGTTGAGATGAGCTTGTGGAGGCTACTGCCCCACACTATTTTCCTCCCACTATCATTCTACTTGTGCATTCTATGTGTGCATCCTATCATTTGCATATGCATTTCTTCTTCTTCTATTGCTTTTCTTTACCATGTTCCCCATAAGTTCTCTAACCTCTTGAGGTTATGATAGACATTAGGTGCCTAACCATGCATGATAACATTAGGTAGTTCCCTTTTGAATCTCAACTTTAAGTCCACTTTGCATGATAACTTTTAGGATTGACTAGTCTCTCATTAGTGTTCCTTCTTCTCTTCTCATCTTCAAACATTCATAAAACACTTAATAAAGAATGACAAAACGTAGCACGCTACGAGCCTTAAGCTACTTGAGAAATGGTAATTGAGGGGCCTCCTCTCAAGAACCTAGAGTGTTTAGTGTACACCCTTTAGGTGATATACGACGCATTCGCTCTTAGGTCATAGTCTCTAGTGCAACATGAGTTGCAAATCAAATTTAAAGCACTTCTTCTCTAAAAAACACAAAAACATTTCAAACCTTTTTCACCCTTTGGGGTTCTTAATCAAGAAAAAAGTTTCACAAAAAGAGTGTCGTTAACTCTTAGTTCTACCGCAAACGGTAACGCCTAAGTCTCCAATGGTCGGCCTGCATACACCAACTGCTAGAACTATTTGTTAACCCTACTCGGGCCTAAAAAACTGTTGAACCAACCTGTGGTCCTTTTAGCCCGAACTACTTTTGCTCTGATCTTTCGTACCAGACGAAAGTACATAGGCACGAGACGGCGATGTCTCGTCGAGTAACCTTCCCCCTTTCTTTAGCCGTAGTTAGGCGAACTACGTTGACTCTGACTTTCCCATTGCACGAGGGAGTATGTAGGCACAAAGCGGTGATGCTCTTCCGAGTCACTTCTATTTTCTTTTTCTTTTGTCCATAAGCCTTTAGCTAGATAGTATCAACACACCGTTTTAGATAGACAACAACGTGTGGATCCCGTCGAGTACGAAGAACATGAGGGGTGCTAATACCTTCCCCTTGCGTAACCGACTCCCGAATTCAAACATGGTTGTGATGACCTTGTCTTTCCCTTTTTCTATAGGTTTTTACGATAGTTTCCTTTCCTTCTCTTTGGGATAAATAACGAAAGTCACGACTCTTCTGTTTTTCCGCCGGTGGTTTTTCGCAGTTGCGACAACTTTCACTCTTTGAATTTTGCTCTCAACTTTTCCATCTCCAAAACTCCATTAGAGCTCTCACTTGAGTTCTTTGATTCTCCATTGGAATCATTGAAATCTAGAGCTAAACCTTCATCCTTCATCCTTATTATCTTCACTCCTTCATTCAATTTTCGTGCTAGTGTGGATATGAACTTGGAAGTTGATCTAGAAGAGCTTATTTGGATCGGTTTAGCTTAATTTTGGTGGATCTTCATTTCTACTACAAGAAATTGTCGCACCTCGAAAAATTCATTCGAACATACGACCCTCGCGCGAAAGGCGCGCAAAATGCGGTTCGACAGAGTCGCCACCGAACTTTATTTTTCCCGAATATACGGGAGAGGAAAATATCGAGAAAACCTCATAAACGCGAAAGGAACACGGTTGTCGCAACCATATTCCTGGGTTCGGGAGTCGGTTACGCGAGGGGAAGGTATTAGCACCCCTCACGTCCGTCGTACTCGACAGGAACCTCTTAATTCGAGTTAATGGATGTTAGCTAAACTTAATTCTTCTCTTCTCGCTACTAAGTGCTAAAGGATACTATAAAGGGATAAAGACGCTAGGGGAAAGGGGATGGTTAGAGGATAGGGTGCTCGCCAAGGATTGGGGCCCTTGTGCCTACATATGCTCATTCGGACGAGAATGAGAAATCAGAGCGTCGTAGTTCGAGTACGGGAAAGGAAAGGGGAAATGGAAGATGAAGGGGATTGTACTCGCCAAGATCATCGCAATCTTGTGCCTACGTATCTTACATTCAAGAATGAATGAAGATTCAGAGCGTTCGTAGTTCGTGGTAACGACCATGAAAGAAACAGGTTTGAATTGGATTTGAAGTGGATACGGATGACGACTACTTGAAGCTTAAGAAAGACTTCTCGGACCCAAGTAATCGAGAGAGTGAACCAAAGACTTGGAACTCTCTCTTTTTCATCTTGAAGATAAGGTTGTGTTTGAAAGGGTGAAGTTGAATTGATGACGACTACTTGAAGCTTAAGAAAGACTTCACAGACCCCAAGTAATCGGGAAAGCGGACCAAAGACTTGGAACACTCTCTTTTTCATCGTAAAAGAAGGTTGTTTGAATTTGAAATGATGTATAGAAGGATGAGATTGGTCGGATGACGACTACTTGAAGCTTGAGAAAGGCTTCTCGGATCCAAGTAGTCGGGAGAGCGAACCAAAGACTTGGGACACTCTCTTTTCCATCGTAAAAGAAGTTGTTTGAAAGGTGAGTGAAAGGTTGAATATTGTCGAGTTTGTTAATATTATTTAAAGGCGTCAATTGCTCACACACGAATAAGATAACTCGCATATAAACAACGGAAAGCAAGATCAAAGACTTGAACCTACTCTTTACACCTTGAAAAGAATTGAATAATTGTTAATTGATTGATAGTTTGTTACGAAAATCCACTTGACGTTGGATCAAGGGTTTGACTTATTATCGCGTGCAAAGCGTGTAATGTACATGGTTTGAGAAACGTGACTGACTTGACTTACGCATCAAGGGTCAAGTTATGTAATAGGTTGATGGAGAATGCGTATGAGCACTCGACTTACAAGGGTTTGAAAATGGCTCGATGATGAATCGAGAATTAGTTTGAAAATAGTTTGATCCGCTCTAGTCCCTATGGGTGCTCCTAGGAGATAAACTAATAATCAAAGAAATGCAAAACATACATCGGAATGGGGAAGGGATACATATAAGTTACACGGGATTGCACGAAATAAAGGGGTCTCATTGTAAGGTAGCCCAAGAGAAAGTCGTGTGTGTGCATTTGTGTCCTAAACTACGCCTTGAGAAAAGTCGGGCACGACTCAAAATTAGGATACCTGCAAATGACCAAAGATCCAACAGTCCACCAAATCGGCTTTTAGCGGTTTCGATATTTTATTAGGTGTTTTCGATTATGGGTGAATGAATATGAATAATGAGATATGATAATAATAATATGAATAAAAAATATGACAATAATATAGTAAGATAATATAACAATAATATCCACAATAATATTCAACAGAAATTAAATTCAATGGTTAGTGAATCGAATCGGGACATGAAAGAATGGATCTCGTCTTAATCGCAAACATAATGCCGATTAATCGAAGGTAGCCTATCACGATCCCAAAGTACGGAAAATGACCCCAATGGTCATTCACCATAGATTTGAAATCGAGAAGGTTATCAACTTTGATACGCGACGCTTACGAATAAAAGACTTCATCTATCCAAAATCGAAATAAAATCGGAGAAATAAGGTGGTCTCGGATCCTTTGTTTCACGTCAATATTTTGACGGCTAAACGGTGGAAACTTCGTCATTGACCGAAAAAAGACGAAAAATGGGACAAGATGCCCATAAAAAAATGAGAAAGAAAATTTAACTCTAAAAAGAAAATATAAATACTAAAAAACATACTATTTATTTATAAAGTTCTTAAGAAATATTAAAAAGATACTAGTTAATATATTTACAATATTTAACAAAACAAATATAAAAATATAAAACTGTTTTGAAAAAATATAAATTAATAAACTATTTGAAAGAAAAAACTAATATAACTAAATACCATCAAAACCTTTTTACAAATAGTAAAAGAATATAGAGAAAAGAACAAAACGAAAGAGGTGTGTGATTGGCTCAGGGGAGTGTGTGAATCAATGATTCGTGGGCCTAAACCCAATCCTCATCAAAAACGGTTTGTCAAACAAGAAGTCAAAAAAAAAAAAATTTTATTTACTTTCTTAAAAATAAATAAATAAACAAAAACAAAAAATTGGACAACACATTCACCACCCTCATACTTTCTCTTCTCAACTGTTCTTCCCCATGGTCTAAACGGTCCTCTTCCATTTTTCTTAAACACAAAACTGGGTTGTACGTTTTTAGACAGACAGGTATGCGAAGGTTTATGAGTTGAAGAGTTTGGAGGTTCCAGAATGGTGTTTCACCGAAGAGTTGAAGCGGATCTGCGAGAGGGTTTCGAAGGTTGGAATAGTTTCGGCGAGAGAGTTCTTTAATGGTGTGAGGATGAGGGGTTTTTATTGTTGAAGAGTTGGTTCAGATGAGGTTCGATAGTGAGATGGGTTTATGATTTATGTGATGAATGGTCCGTTTTGGAGTTGAAGTGAGGTGATTTGATGAATCCGAGAAAAAGGATGAAGGAGGTTCGTTGAAGTTAAAGGTTTGGTTTTGGTTGTCGTGTGGTTGTGGGTTGATGAAGTTTTGGAGTTGAAAGGGGTTTTCTGGTGAGTTAACGGAAATTTGAGGAAGATTGAGTTACGATTGGGAATGACTTCTGTTTAGGTTGTTGTTGGTGATGAATAAAAGGGCTTTGAGGTTGAGATGGGAGATTGTTGAGGGTGGTTGTTTTGAGGGTTTTCGAACGGTTTGAGAAGAGGAACAAATAGTTTTCGGTTTGTTGAAACTGAAAATCGAGTTTGAATCAGATTAGAAGAACTTTGGAGATAGGAGAAGAGAATTATGGTTGTGTTTTTTCAGAACAGAGTTGAAGGTGTTGTTTGTTGGAGATGACAGTTGATTGATTTTTCTAGGATGGTGAAGATGGATGAGGGAGCTGGGGCGGCTGGCAATATAACTAGGGTTTGGAGGCTCATTCTCAGATTCCCCCACTTTTCAGAGAGAGTCCTCATTTTATATAGGGGAATCTCTTGGAGAGAAGGTGTCAATGCTGAGCTGGATCTCAAGGCCTTTCCATCCAGACATATAAGAAAAGTAAGGTGCAACTTTTTACCGCGGTGAAAGTTACGAATTACTGCTGCCTTCTTGCTTCTTTACAGGCTGTAAATGACAAGAGTTCCACTTGTGGTATTATGCCCGTTTATGGTTTGTATCCCTAATTTCCTCATTCTCTTTCTCACTGTCATAATCTGAATAGATTTTATTGGCGTAACATTGGTCTTGTGCAGGGGATATGTTGTATTGTGGGTGGTTTATGACAGATGAGTGGGCATCATGCACGGCGTATCGAACAACGTCAAAAGAATATTGCAACTGGTGTTTCACTTCATCACCTTTCTTATTTTGCCGTACTGTTGCCAGTTGAATTCAACTCATAATTATTGTCTTTGTATGTGCAGGTGAATCAAAGCTGATGCAGGAGCTGCTGTCAAAAAATGGTTGCCGTCATTGCTGAATGAATTGGTATGCGGGATCAACATTTGTGTCGCAATTCGGATGTCAAGACCTCCGCTGCACGCCTAGGACCATGCTTTTTCGCTCTGTGATGGGTTTATGGAATTACGGTGACGGTAATATGAGATGTGCAGGTCTCACTTTCACGCGCGAGGAGCAGCTACATCATGATTCATACGCTCTTGGGGTGCGGGCATAGAGCTTCGCCGGAAATTCTGCAGGTGAAATGTCCATATTGTTTCTATCGCTCAATTCTCGTTCTCTTTCTCGATTTGTGAATTGTAGATGGTTGTTCTTCGCCCTTTAATTTCTATGCAGGCGAGTACTTAATGGGCCCCTGTATTCTATATTTGAAAATAGCAAAAAGTGGCTCCTTTTTTATCAATTGTACAGTGCCTATCTTCTAATTTGTAGTCTTGTTTTGTCTGCAGGTTATTCACTTGGTGAAGATAGCAGCTTATTAAATTGCAGCAATATCCAAGTGACTTAGCTCTTTCTGGTTTGCCCTCTTGGAAATGTTGTAGAATCAAGCATCATTATAGTCTTCAACCTTGAAATATACTCTTTTTATGATTTCAAACAAACCTCACTGACATTGACTTTTTATGTGCAGAGATGGTGTGGAGGATAAAAACATCGGTAACAGCCACAGATGGGATCATCAACATCAATCCTTGACTTTCATGTGCTTGCTATTGAGGAAACATGAGAGGCAGAAGAGTCTTTTTGTGGCATATGCTTCCAGTTGTAGGTCATAAAGCTTGTATACCTCCGTGCCGGTCTGGGAGGAAGATTGTGCTGTCAAAGCAAGTGCCTTTAAGTGAGCGTTCAACCTGTGTTCGAATTGAGAACGATGCCATTTTCCTCAACAACATATGCATATCTGCAAACCATTGTGCCACGGCATCCGATAACTACAATTTTCCTATGATGTTCCAAGATTTTTTTCATTTGAGATACCAATACAAATCCCAAAACCTCACTATATGGCCTCTGTTATTACACTGAGTTTGGTCTATTGCAGGTTTATGGCTTGAATCGGGTTTACCGCATTCGGTCATAAGGTGATGTTCATCCTGTATAATAACTCGAGGCAATACATGAGAATTCCAAGCTTTGTCCATCAGTTTCGGTGTGAAGACTCGGCGCCGGTGAACTACTGCTTCTTTTTTTGTTGAAATTCACTAATGCCCAAGTTATGGAATTAACTGGTATCCATGGTTTACCCTTGCATATAACCCACTCTGTGCATTTGCAGGTTCTATCCATGAATTGTGGCTGTCACCGAGAAATAGTTTTGTACTGCTGCTGTTTTTCAAGGTTACTTGGTGTGGCTATGGGGTTGCGTGGGGTTAAGTTGTGGATTTTGCGTTTGACAGTATGGAGAACATACATCATATAGGTTGCGGTTTGCTGTGATATGCGTTTTTTGCATTGTTGTAGAGAGGCTTCAGACACGGTAAATCATCACTTGATGCTTGAAGAATCATGAATTAATCTTTGCAATTTTGTTCATATGATACAGGTTGAAGAGAGGTTCATATCATGTGGATTTACTTGTGCAATACTAAAGTCTACAAGCTTACAATATGTGCACAACTTCTTGGTAATGTTGGGAGGCGTTGGCTGGAGGAAACCTGTTGTAACATTATATGAGCCATGGTACATTGTAAAACACTTTGCGGATTTCTCATTAAGCTTGGTTATGCACTTATGCAGGATGGTTGGGATATTTGGTTTGTGACCATATGAAGGGATTTAGGCGTGTTCCTCAATGGTGTGGGCCACTTCAATTTTGTAAACTTTTGTAATAAACATGTGCCTTTGAATTGTACAGGTTCAATTTACAAATGGTCCTTTTGTATGAATTTGGATTGTAAGAAAATTAATGAGTTATGGCTTAAAAAGATGGTAATATGGTTACTAGAAACAAATTGTACTTCAGAAACATTTATGGGCTTGATAAAGATGAAATGGGCTTCAATGCTATTAATACACCCTCCCTATTTACTTTGACCAATTCTTGAACTTTGACTTTCATGTGTAGTAAAAGAAAAATTCTCTCATTTTAAAAAAATCATAAGTCCTTCTTGAATCTTGAACAATCAGACTATTGAACCTTGAATAATCTCTTAATCAATCTTGAAATTTGCTGTTAACACGTGAAGAGCCAAAACCTTCATCATGAACTTCTTGCTTGTGCCTTAAAGTAACTCATGTCAAATAGCTTGAACCATGACTTAATCATAACATCTTGATTATTCAACCATAATAACATGACTTACACTTCTCTTATCTTCCATAAAGGCTTATGACCCATTGAACACAAACCAACAAAACTCCCAGACATAAAAAAAAGAGGATTATGGCTCAGGGCCAAATGATCATTTAGAGAACAAGCACCAAGCAACCATCATTCGTGATGAAAAGAAAGGTAGGACAAATTTGGGGTATGACAGAAATCACTGGGATCTTGAGGAATCTCTGGGTTTCTTGCTTGGATCTGCTTATTTGAAGTTGAATTAACACTCACCAAAGCAAATCTCCGCTTTGTAGGTTGGAAATTCTAGATCCGATGTTATTTTAAGCTTATTTTGCATAATCGATGTAGATCTTTAATTTTTTGTTGATTTTGATTCATGTGATTTGTGATCTTGCTGTTTGAATGTGTTTACATGTTGTTGAATCACTGAATTTTGGTGTTAAATTCGTGCACAATTGCTTACATGATCATTTGGATGATTGCACATTGGATTAATTGGTGAAAGTGCTTTTGAGCTGATGTTTTTCTGCTTCTGGTGCAGTGTTAATCGGTTAACCAGTTGCAGTACAAACTGGTTAATCGACTAACCAGTGCGAATTTTCAATTTTTTTAATGGTTAATCAATTAACCAATAGTGTTAACCGATTAACACTGAACCAGAATGCCACTTTTGGTTGTTTTCAAGCATGTTTTGGTTGCTTCTCACTTTGAATCTTCATGGATCAATATGATGCATTTGAGTGAGTTGTTTTGGATATGTGTTGTTGTTCTTGATTGTTTAATCTTGATTATCCGACACACGTGGTTCGATTTCCATTTGAATGCATAATTTTGTAGATGTTGCTCAAGTGATGATCATTTGCTTGAGTTTGAAGAATTGCTTGGTTGAGATGTGCTTGTGGTGGCTGTTATCCCACACTTTTTTTCCTCCCACTTTTCTTTATTGATTGATGGTAATGGCCGTAGGAACTCGCTTCTCCTATTTCATCTCATCCTTGCATCTTTTGTGCTTGCATTTCATTTTTGCATTTCATCTTTCATTTCTTTCATTTTGTGATTGAATTGCTTCGTGTTTTCTTGGTCTTTTGCCATGATCCCTTAGGATTCCTAGTCCCTCCGTTTAGGATGGGAGTAAGAGAGACATTAGGTGTTCAATCCAAGCATGATAACATTAGGGTAGATTTCCCCTTTCAATCGCAACTTTAGGATCATTTTGCATGATAACATTAGGGTTGATTAGTTTCCCCTTAGAGTTTGTATCTTCTCTTCTCATCTCCTAACATCTTAAGACACTTAATAAAGTATAATAAATGTTGTACGCTACGAGCCTTAAGCCCATGGGAAATGATGAATGAGGGGTCTCCCTTCATTTGTCTAGAGTATTTAGTGTACGTCCCGTTTGAGGGCGATATGCGATGCATTCATTCTCAAGTCATAGTCTTTAGTGCAACATGAGTTACAAACTTAACTTAATTCACTTCTTCTTAAAAACACAAACAAAACATCAAACCTTTTTATCCTTCGGGATTAATTGAAAACCATTTTCAGAAAGAGTGTGTTAAGCTTTGGTTCTACCGCAAACAGACATCGTCCCTAACTGCTGGAACGAAGGTTTAACCCTACTCAATTAAAACACTTAACCAATTAGTGGCCGTGTCAGCCCAAACTACGTTTTCTCTGATTTCTCATACCAGTAGTTTTCCGTAGTTTTCCGAACTACGTTGACTCTGACTTTCCCATTGCACGAGGGAATACGTAGGCATAGAGTGGCGATGCTTTATCGAGTCTCTTTTCTTTTATTTTGTCCCTGTGAGCCAGCCTTTGATAGATAACCGACTCCCGAACCCAATATTTGGTTGCGATGACCTGTCTTTTCCCTTTTTCTTAGGTTTTCTCTGATCGTTTCCTCTCCCTCTCTTTGGGATAAATAACGAATGATGGCGACTCTTCTGTTTTTCCGTCGGGTGTTTTTCGCAGTTGCGACATCTGGTGACTCTGTTGGGGAAAGAGTTCCCTATGCGAGTCAATCCTAGTGCTTATATGTTGTTTGTCTTTCGGTGTTTACTTTTGTGCAATTATTTTGATTTATGTATATTATTTGTTGTATATTATTGCATTTTCATTTTGTTATCATATTATACTGCTGTTGTGCTATAGGGTGGGTTGTTCCGTCGAGAGATAAGCCCAATACCCAGGCTTGATTATACACACAGGATTAGTGTGGAGAGTAGCGGGAGTTTGTATGGCGTTTGGCCATGCAATAGCTCGTGCGAAATCCAAATCCATACGAGGTTTTTCTTGGGAGATACTTTATCCTGTGCGTCTGGTAAAGTTGAGGGAGTATTGACTTAGAAGGACTAATGACTCTGGAGATTGTTCATTGGGAAGTCATCTATGTGAGTCCGCTTCGTTTGACTATGATGTCAAACCAGAAATGGTGAACGTATCATCTTTTCTCGAAAGTCTGTGACGCTGATGACCTGCATAGGATGTCGTAATTTTCAAGACTAGAACCCACATGTGAGAAGGGATGGGTTTTGTAGGAAAACTTGATCTCCAACCAACCAAGTTTTCTCGTCAATGTGGAATTTTGATCCTGAGTACTCCATTTTTCTATCACCTCAATGTTATGATTTCCTGGGATTTCTTATTAGAGCGGAGCTATGGTTGTATTTAGTCAACGACACAGCAGCAAGTTTGAGCATTGGATACTTTGATCCCATGTGTGCATCTGCATAATCATTTTGCATTTAACATTGCATGTTTGTGTGTGTTATAGGTTCTCGTCTCTCTCTTGATTATGGTATTGGTCTTCTGTAGAGATGGAAGTTGGCAGAAAGAGGATTGTTGTATACAAGTTTCCGGCACCTGAGTTAGGACCTTTATTTGGTCTGATTTCCATGGCTGAGCCTGGTGTCCTTGAAACCTTCAGGGAAGACTATGGGAGAATTCTGAATCTTTCCGTAAGATCACGAGTTATGAGCATGGAGCTATTCATACCCTATTACTGTTTTATGATCCACCACTGCGATGTTTCACGTTCCCGGATTATGTGTTCGTTCCAACTTTGGAGGAATTCGCTTTCATCTTAGGTGTTCTGGTTCAAGATAAGGTGCCATTCTTCAGTTCCGAAGAAGAACCCGATCTCGAGAAGTTATCCGCCGCTCTTTATTTGAGAGCCTCTGAGTTGGTAGACCATGTTATCAGCAGAAATGGAGTTTCCAACTTTACTTAATCTTTCTTAGTGGATAAAGCTCAAAAGTATGCTGAAGAGGGTTGTTGGGTGGTTTTCAATGCTATCTTAGCATTGTGTGTCTATGGCATTATGTTGTTCCCTAATGTACCGGACTTTGTGTATTTTGATGCTTTTCATATCTTTGCTCCCGGGAATCCCGTACCTACTCTCCTAGGATATTTGTATCATTCAGTACACTTCAAGAATGAGAAGAAAAGACAAAAAATGGTTTCTTGTTGTGTGTCGTTTTTGTACAAGTGGTTCGTTGATCATCTTCCTCGCTCTGGAGCTTTTATGGATGTAACGAACTCATCCGAATGGTTAAAGAGGCTTATGGGTTTAACAAAAAAGAATATCATCTGGTTCAACCGAAACCTGCTTGGGCGTGAACTCATCTTTAGCTGTGGTAGCTTTCCTAATGTGCCTTTGATGGGGAGGAAAGGCGGCATCAACTATAATCCTTCTCTTGATGTCAGACAGTTTGGTTATGCTTTGAGAGGACCTCCGAAAGAAGAAGAAGTGCAGGAATCTCTATACTTCACTGGTGTAGTTGATCCTTGTATTTCATCCAAATTCATGGACGAATGGGGTAAAATTCACAAGAAGGGAAAGCTTTCTTTGGGCAAAGGCGATTATAGAGCCTACGACCCCTACTTAGAGTGGATTCATAAGAGAATTGAAAAGGTACTATTATCGTTTCCTTTGAAGAATCATTGTATCCCTTAGCCATTGAACCGCCTACAACGATCGACATCTTGAGGTATAATGAGCTTTGGGTAGAGAAGGAAAAGCTGCGTGAAGAGAATGAAGAGTTAAAGCAGGAGATCATTCAGCTGAAGCATGACAAAGGTGAAGTTGTTTATTTGGCTAAGACAAAGTCTGGATTATTGACCAAGTTGGAGAAGGAGCTAGCTGAGCAGATCAAGGTACGGGAGCAGATTGGTCATGATCTAGAAAACACCTGCAGCATTTTGAAGCACAAGAAGGAGGATTTAGATAGAGCATATCTGAAGATATCCAAATTCAATGAGCAATGGAATGCTACTTTGACCGCCAACAAGAATAGGGAGGACCAGCTTTGTACGTAGGTCGATAAGCTGAAAGCGCAACTCAAGGTTAAGGAGAAATAAGTATTGATGGAATCGTTCCGCAGATGCACGATTGAGCAGAAATACCAAGGGACTTTATCAGCACTTGAAGAGCTCAAGATACGTGCAGGTGTGAAGAAACTCAGGCTTGAAGATGCCTTCGGTGAAGATGCTTGGGAAGATCGTTGTCATTATCTCTGGGATGTGATACGCAGAAGGGACATCCTCATCAGAGAGTTGGTTGTCAGACCGGACGATTCAGATACGAAGATGATGCTTAGGGAGGCTCAAGCCTGAGGCAAAGAGCATGACTACTAGGGAGGTTTATCTTTTGTAGTTTCCTTGTTTTTGTATCCTGATCATCACCAGATATGTTAGATGAGACAAATACCTCTTTGTATGCGGATATTTCTCATTTGGTTGTTGTATTGTATCAACTTTACCTGATATATGAGAAGATTATCGTGGTGTTCTTATCCATTTCAAATGTTCTTGTTTATTGAAACTAGAATCAAGGGGGAGATCTCCCTGTAACCACATAGACATGTTTGCATTTTGCATTTTCATTTGCATCGCAGGTGTTCTTAGTGGCCTTCTATTACTAGCTCTGCTTGGTTTTCTTCAGTAACAGGATCGAGGAGTTCAGTTTCCACAGATATTCAACTCGAGGGAATTAGCGAAAGGTAATGGATCAGGTTTAAGTTGAATTATAGGAAGTCAGAGCTCACATGTCCCAGTTCATGGAGTTGATGCAGAATGTTGCGAGTGGGCAGGAACAATTAAGAACTATGGTTTAGCCGTTGATATCACGGGTTGACGGAGAAGGCATTTTGCATGGAGGAGCTGGTGTCATTCCTCCACCGATCGGTGGATCTGTTCCACAAGGTATTCCTACTGTTGTCGTACGTCCGGGCGGAGGTGTTGTAAATGAAAATGGTAATGTTGCTGGTGGAAGTATGCGTTGTGCACGGGGCTGCTGGCCCTCATTGGGAAGATCACCAGGATGATGTCTTTTCCATGAGAGATATGGAGGGTGGTTTACCAAGTGAAGCTGACAGAAGGTTTAAACTGATCGAGGAGAAAATGAAGTCTTATGAGAATCAGAACTCTCTGGGTCTCGATATGTCAGATCTTGGTCTAGTTCCTGGGGTCAGGATTCCTCCCAAGTTTAAGGTACCCGATTTCGACAAATATAAAGGGACGACCTGTCCGAGAGTGCACATTCGGGGATATTTCAAGAAAATGTCTGCTTACTTTGATGATGAAAAATTGCTAATGCATTTTTTCCAAGACAGTCTGGCAGGAGCATCTTTGGAATGGTATATGGGACTTGAGAGAACTCATATCCGCAGCTGGAGAGAATTGGCTGAGGCTTTCATGCGTCACTATCAGTATATTAGTGATCTAGCACCAAACAGGGTACAATTGCAGAATTTGTCGCAAAAGAGTACTGAGAATTTCAAGGAATACACCCAGAGTAGGAGAGATCTAGCTGCTAGAGTGCAACCTCCTATGGTGGAAAGGGAGATGATTGACATGTTCATGGACTCACTGCCTGGTGTGTATTTTGAGAAGTTGATATGATGCATGTCTGCAGGGTTTTCTGATCTGGTAACGGCCGGTGAGAGGGTCGAAAGTGGGATTAAGTCTGGAAAGATCCCAAATGGTGGTGGATTCTCTTCGGGAGGAACAAAGAAACCATATTCAGCAAACCCCAAAAGAAGGGAAGGGGATATAAATGCTATTTCTCACAAGGGTAAAGGTAGAGCTCAGTTCCGTTATGATCAACAAGTTGCTACTCTAGATATCTCGACCGCAACTCAGCAGTGAGTTAACGTTCCACGACCTTATGTTACTAGGTGCAGAATGACTGATAGACAATTTGAGAATCCTCTAATATCGTATTCTCAGTTGTTACAACATTTTCTACAATTACAACTGGTTCAGAAGAGGACTTTGGCTCCTCTAACTGGTACACCGCCTCCTGGTTATGATGCAAATGCTAGATGCGATTTTCATTCAGGCGCTTCGCACCATAACATTGACAATTGCAAAGCCTTCAGGCACAAAGTTCAGGACTTGTTTGATTCCAAAGCTATCAACTTTACCAACGATGTGCCTAATGTGAATCAAAACCCGATGCCAAATCATGGGGTGGCAGGGGCCAATGCCATTATTGAGGGAGAAAAATTAAATTTGATAACGGATGTTGGGGATTTGAAGACTCCATTGAGTTTTGTGAAGGCTAGTTTGTTGAAAAGGGAGTGTTTCCTGATTGTTCTACTGCTAGGCTAGGCTAGCTCTGGTTATCATTATTGTACTTGGACCCGTGCCATACGAGAGCACTAAAGCCATCCCATGGAATTATGGGGGAGAGGTGTTCCGTAATGGGAAGAAACAAGAGTTGACAGGGTCTACATGTGGAAATTCGTCAGTTGAGAATATAGTTGGTGTCGGAGGTATCACTAGAAGTGGTAGGATCTTTTCCCCACTGGAGGTTAATACTGATAGGAATGACAAAGGAAAGGTAAGGCCGTGATTGAGGAAAATATCCAACAACAGGTTGATACTGATGTTTTTTCGAAGGACGCAGAGGAATTTATGAGACTCATTCGGAAAAGTGACTACAAGATTGTGGATCACTTAAATCAAACCCCTTCAAAGATTTCTATCCTGTCATTATTGTTGTGTTTGGAGGCACACCGCAACGCTTTATTGAGAATCTTGAATTCAGCATATGTACCCCAGGAGATTTCTGTTAATTAGTTGGAGGGGTAGTAGCTCATGTAAACGCCGGTAATGGTCTAGGTTTTACCGATCTGGATTTGACTCCTGCTCGAAGAAACCATAACCATGCTTTACACATATCCATGGAATGTAGAGGGTCCATGTTGTCGCATGTCCTAGTTGACACAGGATCATCCTTTAATGTGCTTCCAAAGAAGGCGTTGATGAAATTAGGTACTCGGGGTTAGATATGCATGCCAAGTGAGTTGGTGGTAAGGGCTTTCGATGGGTCTAAGAGATTGGTGTTTGGGGAGATTACGATGCCTATTTAGGTAGGACCAGAGACCTTTGATGCAACGTTTTGCATCATGGATATCCAGCCAGCATACAGTTGTTTGCTTGGCTGACCCTGGATACACGTTGTGGGAGCAGTCACCTCAACGTTGCATTAAAAGTTGAAATATATGATGGAAGGAAAAATTGTTACAGTATGCGGTGAAGAGGATATTATGGTCAGCCATTTGTCGTTCTTCAAGTATGTGGAAGTGGATGGGGAGATCCACGAAACACTTTGCCAGGCGTTTGAAATATTTCAGATTCAGGAGGAGTCTCCTGTAGAAGCCAAGAGCCCAGAGGTTTCTATGTCATCATTCAAAGAAGTTCGTGCTATCGTAGAATCCGGTTCATCGTAGAAGTGGGGCTAAGTTCTTAATGTTCCTGTCAAGCAGGACAAGTTCGGCCTGAGATACAAACCCTCCAGTTCTTCTCAAAGCATTTCGAGGTATAGGGGATATCTTCGCTTGGTCTTACCTAGACATGCCTGGGGTGGATACAGATATTGTGGTACACCGGTTACCTCTCAGAGAAGAATGTCCGCCAGTCAAGTAGAAGTTGAGACGGACAAGGCTTGACATGGCAGTCAAGATAAAAGAAAAGGTTCAGAAGCAGTTGAACGCTGGTTTTCTTGCTGTCACGAATTACCCTCCGTGGGTCGCTAATATTGTTCTTGTTTCTAAGAAAGATGGAAAGGTCAAAATGTGTGTCGACTACAGAGATCTGAATAAAGCGAGCCCGAAAGACGATTTCCCGCTCCCCCATATTGATGTGTTGGTTGATAACACCGCTAAATATTCTGTGTTTTCCTTCATGGATGGCTTCTCTGGGTATAACCAAGTCAAGATGGCCCCATAGGACATGGAGAAAACTACTTTCATTACACCATGGGGAACTTTTTGCTATAAGGTAATGCCTTTTGGATTGAAAAATGCAGGGGCAACCTATCAGCGGGCAATGGTGACTCTCTTTCATGATATGATTCATCATGAGATCGAAGTCTATGTTGATGACATGATTGCAAAGTCACAAATGGAGGAAGGACATCTGGTCAATCTGCTGAAATTGTTTGAAAGGTTAAGGAAGTCCAAGCTGAGGCTAAATCTGCTGAAATTGTTTGAAAGGTTAAGGAAGTCCAAGCTGAGGCTAAATCCTAGCAAGTGCACCTTCGGAGTGAGATCTGGAAAGTTACCGGGGTTCATTGTCAGTGAAAAGGGTATTGAGGTAGATCCTGCCAAAATAAGAGCTATACAAGAAATGCCTGAGTCGAGAACGAAAAAGAGGTTTGTGGTTTCCTGGGGAGATTGAACTACATTGCAAGGTACATATCTCATCTTACAGCCACTTGTGAACCAATATTTAAATTGCTAAGAAAAGATCAAACGGTCAGGTGGAATGAAAATTGCCAGAAGGCGTTTGAAAGAATAAAAGAATATATGCAGGAACCTCTGTCGCTTACGCGAAAATAAGGTGCCGGCATGACAGAAGAGTCGCCACCTTTCGTTATTTATCCCTCAGAGCGGGAAAGGAAACGATCGGAAAAACCTGACGAAAAAGGGTAAGACAAGGTCATCGCAACCGTTGTCTGGGTTCGGGAGTCGGTTACGCAAGGGGAAGGTATTAGCACCCCTCACGTCCGTCGTACTCGACGGGATCCTCGCTTGTTGTGTTTACTTGGACGGGTTGGTTTTATTCTATCTACCTATCAAGGCTGGCTAAAAAAGAAAAGAAAATGACTCGGCAAAGCGTCGCACTTTATGCCTACGTATTCTCATCAGAGAATGAGAAATCAGAGTCAACGTAGTTCGGCCTACGAAGGGTTATGGGGGAAGGTAGCTCGCCAAGACTTCGCCATCTTGTGCCTACGTACTCTCAACAGGCATGAAAGATCAGAGCATACGTAGTTCGGGAAACTACGGTTTATTTCCTGTCTTTTACGAAAGAAGTGTTTTTTATTGTGTTTGCGATTTCAACCGCACTAGAGACTATGACCTGAGAGTGAATGCGTCGCATGTCACCCAAAGGGTACCATACTAAACATCCAGACTGTGGAAAAGAAACTCTCCCACAATCCTTTCTCAGATAGCTTAAGGCTCGTAACGTACGAAAGAAATCATTCATGATTACTGTATCTTAAACTGTTTTGAGGTGAGAAGATAACAGGCCCAACTAGGAGGGAGACTATCAAGTCCTACTGTTATCATGCCATGGATTCATCCTATGGTTGAGGTTTGAACAGGGAACTCCTAGAAGTTATCATGCATAGGTTTCAACCTAAAAGTCTATCATCAAGTCCTTATCAAAGGAAATGAGAGTCCTAAGGGATCATGTCAATGATACACCAAAACAGACAAAGCATCAGCTTAACAGTAAAATGCATGCAATGCAAGTGAGGGAGGAAATGTGTGTGGGGCTTCGGCCTCCACAAGCTCATCTCAACCTTAAGCCAGAATGAAATAACAGTAATCATACTGAAAAATAAACAACATGCTATGAAGCAATAAACAGTAAACTGCAATCATACAGA
Source organism: Lathyrus sativus (assembly GCA_963859935.3). Taxonomy (NCBI): domain Eukaryota; kingdom Viridiplantae; phylum Streptophyta; class Magnoliopsida; order Fabales; family Fabaceae; genus Lathyrus; species Lathyrus sativus. The sequence continues at coordinate 254,998,721 of OZ012741.1, forward strand.
TAAAACGAAATGAAATGCCATCAGGCAAACAGACCACATGGGCAAGGGAGCTGGGCTCTACCGAATACCCGCAAGCAAAGCCATGCAACAAAAATACAAGCAGAGGGAGCAACTCAACCTCTAATGCAATCATGCTCCGAGATTGAACTTATTCTAATGCAACAGACAAATCAAGCAAAACACACAATACAGAAAAGAAAACAGAAGAAAGCCTCAGCTCCTCCAGCAGCAACTCAGTCTTCAGACTTCAATCACTTGACAAACATCAGTTTGCTCTTCCAGGTTTCAACCCTACATCGGGAGTTTCAACTCATCTTCTCCCTTAAGCTTCAGCTTCTTGATCAGCTCCACCTTCAGGCTTCACCTAATCTTCAGGAATCTTCAAGTATCAAATTGATCTTCATGCTCTTCAAGCTTCAACTGGAATGGCACTACTCAGGGATTCATCCTATTCAATACTCTTTAACGAAGACTTCATCTTCATGCTCAGGCTCAACCTCTCAAGACAATCAAAACCAGAGAAACATCACTTACTGGATAAGCTGGGGGATATTGAACTGCTTATTTGATCACCAAAGGTGACCTATAAGGGTTCAACATCAAGGGACTGGTTCCCTCAAAAGTTCTACCTCCTGGGTATAACACTTATCCCTCCAAAGGAGAGAGGTGTATACCCTGGAAGGACTTTGAATCATAGGGAGGAATGGATGTGAAGGATACTATCCATGTTTGAGAAAGAAATTATCTACATCTAAGCTCTTCCTAATCCTAACCCTAAAACAACATAAAGAAAAGAAGAACAAGCTCCTCAAGCTCCTCTATGCCTCTTCAAGCCTTCAACCATGCTTCACAAAGAGATACCAAGCTCCTCAAGCCAGAGGGAAACTCCAAAGCAAAGCAAACTAAACAAACATGTCCTAAAGGCAACACAAACCATCATACAACACAAAAATCAACCAAAAATAGCATATTATCCTATTAAATCCTAATATAAATGCTAGGGGACCCTACATATCTACCCTTAAGTCCCATATTCTCCCCATAGACTAAATTGCCCTACAAAACCCTAAATCCAAAGTTGTTATGAACCTATGTTAAAGTTTTAAACTAATTCTACACTACCTAGAATTACCTAATTAAAACTACCCTAAAAATTATCACAAAAATATGGAATTAATTCAAGGGGAACCTAAAACATTCATCTAACTATCCTAAAAAGATTGAATTAAAAATACTAAGGGAACTACCCTAATTAAATTCTACAAGTTAACATATCAACTAAAAGAATTAAAAAAAAAGCAATTAAAAGTATAAATGTGCAAAAAATATAAAAATGAAATAAAATGGCAATTTTATGGTTTTATATTTTTTTAGACAGAAAATGGAAAATGGGAAAAAAATCCCATGAGAGAATATTGATTTTTCATTTTAATATGAATTTTTGAAGTGAAATAAAATTTGGAGTGAAAAATAAAAGGAAATTAATCATGGGGTGTGACAAGTAATAGAATTCAGTTATTAAAATGATGGGCCCAGAATGGGGGGTGGCATTAGCAAGGCGCGCCTGGCCCATTAAAACTCAGAAAAACTAATCAAAAAATAAAAGAAAAAGATAAAATAGCGGTGCGAATAGCATGAAAACACAGTGTAAAACGTGATTGGGCTTGCATGGGGGGTGGGAATAACAAATGAACACAAAGCCCAGAATGGTACATTAAGTGAAACGCCGCGTTTCACTTGGTTGCTGATTTCCCTCCATTTCGTTTCAAATCCTGGCCGTTAGATGGCTTTCCCAGGTCAAATAGTCCACGCGCATCCAATGGTGGAAAAGTCTTCTTCTTCCTTAAGACTAGGGTTTCATAAAACCTCCATGGACATACATTCTCACGCATGGAACTTCCACTCATTCGTTCTCACTCATCTCTCCACCAAATTACACGATCTAAGAATCAATCTTGGCCTATTTTTCACGTAGAACACAACCATGCCCTTGGTTTGTACTGAAACACCATAAATCACACAAACCGAATAGTGTAACTACATGAACTCAAAACTTCATCAGTTTTCGACCTTCACCAAACTCAACATTCTTTATATAGAAATGATCCTTATGCTATACTGATTAAAACTAGCCAAAAATCGTGCATTATCATCCCTTAAACAGCATGCTCTAACTCCATCAAGAATTGACCACCATGGATGAAACCTCTCCAATCAGTCCCATACTCATTAAAATGAATCACCTAATTGTCTCTAATGGTTTTACAATAAGAATTAACCCTAGCCATGCCTAGAATAGGGTGTAGGAACAATTTTGCATACCTTGCTTTTGGATATGGTAGGTGCTGAAATTCTCCAAATCAATCCTTGAGACTCCTCAAGAACAGTCCTTAGGTGATGAATACTCCTCTGCCTGCACAAGATTTGATGGAAATGGCTTGTATCTCAAGATCCAATGCCTTTTGCTTCTTTGCAATTTCAATTGGAAAGCTTTCAATTCTTCATCAATGGATCCTCCCTCTAGCATGAACACCCTCAGCAATGTTTGTAGAGATGATTTGTGAAGAAAAATGGAAAGGTAATGAAGAGAAAAATGAAGATTCAATGTGATTTGCAAAATGGAGTTTTTGGATTCAATATCTATTCTCTACCACCATTAACATCAACTATCACCAACCTTGAATCAATGCAATTCATATTCAATATATAGAATGGTTTGGAAAGGTCTAGAACCATCTAGATCAATCTAGTAAGAACTTGAAGTTTCATGACATGATACTTTGCATTTCACTTCTCACCACATGTTATATCATGACAAAAACCTTGCAACTTGAGTAATTAACTTGATTTTATCCTCATATGATATTTTGGACAAGTTACAATACATAAACACCTTGTTTATTAAGCTTTTCTTTGTTTTGGTTTGGTACCCCATTATGCAAGCAATCCAATTACAAAGCAACCCTATGATGCAAGCCTCAAATCAAAATTGTGGCTGAACCATTGTTCTTAAAATGTCCTTTGGAGTCAAAATGACCTATCATATGACATGGTTTGGATTTATAACTTGGATTTTATGATTTTCCATTTCACTTGAATTAACTTATGCCTCATTTTTAGGCCATTTTTATCACTTTTTGATATGAGCCTTTCCAACACCTCATGACCACCCTACTAGCCTTAAAACATCGTTCTAAGCAACTTTGATGTTGAAGATTTTTCCATTCGAAGCTTGGAAGTAGGAGATATGGCCTTATGCTTGAAATGACCTATAACTTCCAAATGACCAAAATGCCCTTGGCTTGTCAAAGCCATAAGTTGAGTTCTACAAATCCTATAAAGGACTTCTAGTACTATCTAGAAATCTAAGAAGATGCTCTTCAACATTCATGTTTACCAAGAGATCATAGGAATCATCCTACTAGGGCAAAAGTTGTCTGCAAGTTGGGTAACTTTCAAGGACCCAGATTCACATACCTCAGATGACCTGTAATTTGTCAAAACCATAACTTGAGCTCTGCAAATCCTATCAAGGACTTCTACCACTCAAATTAAAGTTAAGAACAAGCTCTACAACATTCATGTTGTGGGGAAGATGAGATGACAGTCACATCTTGAGCTAAAACTGCCTGGGAGATAGGGATCAAACTAGGGGATTTTACACTATCAATCCTTAGAAACCCTAGCTTAAAACTTCTCAAACTCCTCAATCATGATGAGTTGGTCTAGGAATCATCCTTATAATATCTCAATACATCATTCCATGATCACATGGCCCTTGGATTAGGTCTCAACCTTCTCCAAATCCTCAGTTGACCTAGGGTTGACCCAGTCAAACCCTAATTCTGTCACTCATGGCTGAATCTTCTGAATTCTTGTATAATGACCTCTCGGGGCTTCATGATGGCTTTCAAGACATCTCATAAGCTTTCTCAAAGCTTCAAGTTCATCCTCATAGTCTCAGAATCATCTGAGGAGCACCCACAACTCTCAAGTTATGAGACACACAACCTTGGTTTCAACCAATTCCTCTGAGGATCTCTTGAACTTTTTGATAAAGGGATCAACCTTCAAACACTTAATGGGTAAATAAATGTTGGTCAAATTTTGGGGTGCAACAGCTTCCCCTATTCAAACGGCTTGAACCTGACTGGGTGATGAGCGAACGGCTCTCAGCCAATCAAGGTGTGAGACGGTTGAATACCAGTAAACCCGGAAATTTGCCAACTGCACGAGCACACGATACTCTGCGGGGAACAAATCTTCAAAAACTAGAATAGTAGCTGCACGGCAACTAGCTGGAGAAATACTGATCTGACATCGCCGTCAGTTATCCACATTAAATCATCATCAGACAACCAAAACACCCAACATCGTCGCTGGAAGACTAGAGAATCTGACATCGCCGTCGAACAACCAAAATACCCAACATCGCCGCTGGAGAACTGAAGAATCTGATATCGCCGTCGGACAACCAAAATACCCAACATCGCCGCTGGAGAAATAGAGGATCTGACATCGTCGTCATAAACAAACAAAATACCCAACATCGCCGCTGGAGAAATAGAGGATCTGACATCGCCGTCATAAATAAACAAAATACCCAGCATCGCCGCTGGAATCAAACGAATATCTAAGAAACACCCAACATCGCCGCTGGAGAAAGAAACCACCTGACATCGCCGCCAGAATACCCAACATCGCCGCTGGAGAACTGGATCACCTGACATCGTCGTCAGAAACAAACATATCCAACATCGCTGCCGGAGAACTGAAGAGTCTGACATCACCGTCGGACAACCAAACTACCCAACATCGCCGCTGGAGACAAACATCCAACATCGCCGCCGGAAACGAATATAACTCTGAGAGACACTCGAAATTCTCTTCTGGGGAGCTAGAAAATCTGACATCGCCGTCAAACATAATTTCCTGACATCACCGTCAGAAACAAACATCCAACATCGCCGCCGGAAACAATCATAATCTGACCTCGCCGTCAGACAAATACCTGACATCGCCGCCAGAAACAAACAAATATCCAACATCGCCGCTGGAACACTAAATCAACTTGACATCGCCGCCAAGAACAGAACACCATCTGACCTCGCCGTCAAAACATCCAACATCGCCGCTGGAAACAAACATCTGACCTCGCCGTCAAAACAAACATCCAACATCGCCGCCGGAAACAAACATAATCTGACCTCGTCGTCAAAACAAACATCCAACATCGCCGCCGGAAACTAAAAAGGAGCTGACATTGCCGTCAGGATGAAGAAACTTCATTGGGGAATGGGTCACACGGTAACCGGTAATACATAGTCAATCATGCCATCGGGCATTCTGCATTACTGAGATAACTGCTTCATTAACACGGGCAGACTTCAATCATGGAGTCTTCAAAGGAGATCTCAGCTTCGCCGTTGGAAAACCTGTTGGGGATGACGCTTCGCCGCTGAGGAATCTGGAGAGCTATCAAGTAACTCCGCTCCAGGGGTCCAGAAATCATTCTAGAGGAATCAACTCTGCTGAAGATTTCAAGAATCATCTCGGACAAATAACTCCGTCAGGGACCTTCAAGAATCATCTTGAACCGATAACCATTCTAAACCTTATACCAAGAGCATGCCCTCTGATAGAGGGAAATCTGAAGATAAAGTCATCCAAAGCAGAGGAGCTCAATGCCATAAGTGTGAGGGATATGGACACATCAGAAAGGAATGTCCTACATACCTCAAAAAGAAGGGAAAAGGCCTAATTGTCACCTGGACTGATGAGGACTCTAAAAGTGAATCAAAAGAAGAATCTTCCAAACATGTCAATGTTCAGGCCAGTGTGTGCATGTCTGATGATGATTCCAGTGAAGAAGAGGTAACCTTTGATGAACTGGCTGCCTCATATAAACAGTTGTGCATGAAAAGTGTTGAGGTATGCAAACTATGGGAAAAGCAAAAGACAATCATCAAAGAGTTGGAGGATGAGAAAAAGGAGCATCTGGCAACTATAGACTCTTTCAACAAAGAGGTTAGCTTGTTGGAATAAAAAATGGATCAGATGTCAAAATCCATAAGAATGCTCAACCCTGGAACTGACACTCTAGAAAAAATTCTATAGAGTGGTCAAAAGGCAGGCAACAAGTCTGGACTAGGATTTGTTGGTGAACAAAAGCCTAGCTTGGGGCTCAAGAAGCCAAAGCCAAAATTTCAGAGGACTAACCTGATGTCACAATATTAGGGTCATAGAAGTACACACCAGAACTCGAGGAACTTTCAGAGGAAAAGATGTTACTACTGTGGAAGGTTAGGTCATATACAAGATGTCTATTATTGGCTACATGGATTTCCCAGGCATCCTCATCAAGGAAAATTCAAACAGGGTGCTCATATCAAGAAACAACATCCGGCTAAACCAAAAAGGAATGTCCCTGTCAAGGAGAAACAATGGATTACCAAAGTGTCTGCCCTGGTAGCTCATAATTCTCTTAAAATTCCTACCAAAGATGATTGGTACTTTGACAGTGGTTGCTCCAAACATATGACTGGAATTGAGGATCTCTTGATAAACCTTAAAAACCATTCCTATAGTCATGTAACTGTTGGTGATGGAGCTAGAGGAGAAATCACAAGGGCTGGGCAACTTGACAGTCCTAAAGCTCCAAAATTAAGGAATGTCTTGCTGGTTAAAGGACTAACTGTAAATCTAATAAGCATCAGTCAGCTCTGTAAACAAGGTTTAAAGGTCCAATTTACCAAGGGTAAATGTGTGGTCACTAATCAAGAAGGTGAGGAAGTCATGAGGGGATCCAGAGCAAAGAATAATTGCTACTTGTGGGAGCCCAGAAGTAACCTCAATGACTTGGTTAAACAGGAAAATAAGGACCAGTTTTGGCTGGAAAAAGAAAGACAGCCTCCAAAAATAGAAGAGACCAGGTCCAAAACATCTGCAAGAAGAACTATAAGTTATGCTTCAGAGAGCAGAACAGGATATAGTACAAGTCATGTGGGTAAGCAAGCCAAGAAGGGATACCCAAAGAAGGGTCATCAGGGAAAGCTAGATAGGCTATACTAGAACCTGATGGAGTCCATGGAAACTACTCAGCATACAGAGAGCAATGTCACTCAGAATGTCATAACATCGTTATGTGACAATCTCAAGAACATGAACTACTATCCTAGTCAGCCAGAGAAAACGGACAGGCATCACCTTGGGAAAGAATGTGTGGAACTAAGAGACTCAGGAGCATACAGTGATCACAAGGCTTCAAGGGAGCTCAAGGCTACTAAAATTGAAAATTCACAAAACCTGGTGAGAACACGTTTGAATGAGGAATTATAGCAATTAATAGGGAATTATGTTCTAAAAAGTCATCATAATCTGATTGGTCAAAATATTGAATTCCCTCCACTACGTCTAACCAACCCTTCTAACCCCGTGTACGTCCGCAAATTCGTCTCAGTCCTTACTTCATATTCTATCAAAAGAAAATCACTTCTGATACAGCCTAAATCTACCACAATGTCTCAACATCACACCTCCATCCCTACCGAGCCCAACTCTACTTAGCACAAGAGTATCTCTCTGGATGATGTGATGGAGTTAATTCCCCTAAGCATGAGTTTTGGAAAACGTAGTGAAGGCCAAACTTCAGCTCCTCCACATGCGGAGCAACATGGTAAGAATTTTGGAACTCACATGAACAACAATAACTCCACACATGAGGACAGGTATGTAGATGATCTAGTCTCCAAACTATTCAATGAAGGTTGTGAAGTACAAGGGATAATCATTCCCCTGTCTAGGGTAGATCCATCTCCACATCACAATGCAAGCCATGAGGATGATTCTGAGTATCTCTCTGTTAAGTCTAACCCTAACACCGAGAAACTAGAAAATCTGGCTAATTCTGTGGTACAGGAGGAAGGGATGGGTAATAACCAACCTAAGAAAACCAAAAGCTCAAAATATAAGAAGGTCATGGATGAAGAACTCAGCAATAAGGTAAATATTAAAATGGGTCTTCAGACGATGAACTCATCAAGAATACTGCTCCTGGGTTAGCCGAAAAACTAGCAACCAGGAAAGGAAAATCCTTTCCTTCCAAGAACCAAAGAAAGAGGACTTCTGCTAGACCTTCCAAACCTTGGAGCAAGATATCAACTGCCTCCAAGAAAATAAAAGTTGAGGTGAGTAGTTATGAGTCTGAAGAGGATGTTATAAGAGATGTCCCTGACATCTTCAATGTTAAGAAAGCCTTGGGTAAGAGACCTCTAAAACCCATGCCAACTGCTCCTCTAGACAATGTCTCATTCCATTCCATTCACAGTGTGACAAAATGGAGATACGTATACCAAAGGAGAATAGCTTTTGAGAGAGAATTGGGGAAGGATGCCCTAAAAATCAAGGAAGTAATGGATCTGATACACAAGGCAAGTCTGATTAAGACTGTTACTGGTTTTTCAAACTGTTATGAAGGACTGGTAAAGGAGTTTATTGTCAACATACCTGACACAATTTCAAAGAGAAACAACAAGGAATACATGAAAGTGTTTGTCAGAGGACAAGGTGTTCAGTTCTCACCTTCTGTAATCAACAGATACTTGGGAAGAGTAAATGATGATGCAACATAATTGGTTTCCTCAGACAATCAGGTGTGCAAAGTGATCACTGCAAATCAAGTCACTACCTGGCCATCCAAAGGAAAGTTGTCTTCAGCACTGCTAAGTGTAAAGTATACAATTCTTCATAAAATTGGGGCTACAAACTGGGTGCCTACCAATCATACTTCCACTATTGTTGTTGGACTTGGCAAGATCATCCATGCCATAGGAACTAAAGTTAACTTTGACTTTGGTTTATACATTTTTTATCAGGTTGTTAAACACCCCACAAACAATGTTATTAAGCTACCAATTGCCTTTCCATCCCTCATATGTGAAATCATTCTTAGCCAATATCCTGGAATCTTGAACTCTAGTAATATAGTTAGTAAAAGGGAGCCTGAACTGTCAGTTCACTTTAAGATATTTAAAGGGAGACATGTTCCCGATATGGTGTTTACATCTGCTGACAAGGTCAAGATCTCGAAAAGAATACTGATTGCAGAATTGAAGGATACATGTAGGGAGTTAGGAGAAACTATCAGCAAAGCTACTACCCGAAAAACAAAGCTAGAATCCCTTATCCAATGGCTAGAAAGAGATGTTGATGCTATTAATAGTGGAGCTGTGTCAGGAGAAGAAGCAGATGACAACTGTAAGAATGTCCCAACCGGTGTCCATTACAGTAGTTACAGTTCCAGTGCAGAGGGAGAAGATTAGATAATTGTTGTGTGACTCAGACTACTGCTGAGGTGATAAAGTGTGATGCTAATTTAAATTCTGTTTGAACTTGTGTTCTACTTGTCTTAATAGAACAACTTGACTTTGTAATGCTCTTTATGAGCAGTTTGTATAATTTGCCCCTAACAATTGGAATGTTACAACATTCTGATCTATGCTAGCTTATTAGTTGGATCTTAATTTGTGGCTAAAAAGGGGGAGAGAAAGATAGAGTGATACTAACAGCAGGTGGAAGAACAGGTGGTGTGTAGAACAGGTGGATAGCTTGAAGAGCATATGTGCTAGCATATGTGCTATTTGTCGCTACTGCGAAAATAAGGTGCCGGCAAAACAGAAGAGTCGCCACCTTTCGTTATTTATCCCATAGAAAGGGAAAGGAAACGATCGGAAAAACCTGACGAAAAGGTATAAGACAAGGTCATCGCAACCAAGTATGGGTTCAGGAGTCGGTTACGCAAGGGGAAGGTATTAGCACCCCTCACGTCTGTTGTACTCAACGGGATCCACGCTTGTTGTGTTTATTTGATGGTTTGGTTTAACTACCTACCTATCAAGGCTGGTCTGAAAAGAAAAGAAAAATGACTCGGCAAAGCATCGCGCTTCGTGCCTACGTATTCTCGTCAGAGAACGAGAAATCAGAGTCAACGTAGTTCGACTAACTACGGGTGAGGGGAGGTTGCTCGCCAAGATGTCGCATCTTGTGCCTACGTATTCTCATTAGAGAAATCAGAGCGAATATAGTTCAACTAACCACGGAACACGGGGTGATTCATTTGCTTTTCCGAGTAGGGTTAACAAATAGTTCCAACAGTTTGGTGTATGCAGCTCGCTAATCGCAGACTCGTGCGTTACCGTTTGCGGTAGAACTGAGAGTTAACGACACTCTTTTTCTGAAAATGTTTTCCTGATTAAGAGCCCACGAGGCAAAAGAGGTTTAATGTTTGTTTTGTGTCTTTTACGGAAAGAAGTGTTTTATATGGATGTTTGTAGTTCATACTGCACTAGAGACTATGACTTAGGAGTGAATGCGTCGCATGTCACCCAAAGGGTACCATACTAAACATCCTGATTTTTGGAAGGAAACCTTCCAATAACCATTTCCTAAGTGGCTTAAGGCTCGTAACGTACTGTACCAACTTGCCTTTATTACGAATTTTACTGTTGTTTTGGAGATGAGAAGGATAAAGGACTACATGGGAGACTATCAAGATCCTACTATTGTCATGCCATGGATTCATCCTATGGGTTGAGTTTGAAACAGGGAACTCCTAGATGTTATCATGCAAAGGTTTCAATCTAAAAGTCTATCATCACTTCCTTATCAAAGGAAGCGAGAGTCCTAAGGGATCATGTCAATGGGAAACAGAAATAAAACTGCCAAAATCATTAAAGCAGATAAAACAGAAAAGCAAATAGTAAAGATGCAAATGGGATGCAACAATACAAGCAGAGGGAGAAACTCACCCTCTAAGCAAACAAGCAAAGGGATCAAACAAGACAGACAAGTAAAGGGAGGGTCACCTCAACCTTTATATGCAAACACATCAGTTACAAAAGCGAAAACAACACTCAAGCAGAGGGAGAACACTCAACCTCTAATGCAAACAAGTAAAGGGAGCTCAGCTCAACCTTTCAATGCAATCATGCACTTAGCCTAAAATTCTCTACACATGAGACTATCCTAATGCATCAAGCAATGTTATACAATCATGAATGAAAGAAGGAGTAAAGGGATGAACAATATGACATGTAAGGAAATCATTACAAGATAATCAAACAAGGCATCTAACATAGAGAGAAGATTGATGGATGTATGCATGCCTGATGTAAACCAAAAGAATCCATCAAGGTATTCAACCAAAGATGAAATTTGATAATGGGAAGCATGATGTATACCAAAGGTATCCATCATGACACTCACACATTCATGGAAGAATTGAATCAATCATGGGAAGCATGATGTATACCAATGGTATCCATCATGACACTCAACCATTCATGGAAGAATTGAATAATTTATGGGAAGCATGATGTATACCAAAGGTATCCATCATGACACTCAACCATTCATGGAAGAATTGAATCAATCATGGGAAGCATGATGTATACCAAGGGTATCCATCATGACACTCAACCATTCATGGAAGAATTGAATCAATCATGGGAAGCATGATGTATACCAAGGGTATCCATCATGACACTCAACCATTCATGGAAGAATTAAGCAATGCAAAGCAAAGCTAGAAAGGGGAATCATCCTCCTAAAGGTTTTAAAGGAAACCCTAATGATTAGCTCTAAAGATCACTTAACCAAATGAATTTGGAAGCTCTATCAAGGCTTAATAATGGTTCTAGATAGGTGCCAACCTAAGCTCTATTCTATCAAGAAGGAATTTGAAGCCTAAGGTTAGCTAAAGTTCACTTTAGAGGCTAAACTAGGATGTAAGCAAAGTTAGGATCACCTAAAACACCATCAATTTGTAAAATGTGAGGAAAATAGGAAAATCAATCCTAAAAGGCTAGGAAAAATCCTAAGGCTTCCTAAGTGTGTTAAGGAATCATGATAGAAAATCCAGGGTCAAAACCTAAATCTATAGGTACTAAACAATTTCTACACTTCAAGGTATGCTAAAAGGAATCCACAAGGGGAAGGTCCTAGAAATATATCTCAAACCTATACCTAAAAGCATCTAAAAAATGCAAGAAAAATGCTACAATATCCTACAATATATCAACATTTATCATACAAAATATTAGAGATTAAATCCAAGCATTGATATGGAAACAAAAATCTAAAAGTTAGCATGGCATGATTTCTATTTATTGAAAAGCACATAAAACAAAAATACAAAATTAATTGAAAAAAGAATTAAAATTGAATTAAAAAAATTTGACAAATTAAAGAACATGTTAAAATACAATCATGATTTTTTTCAAGATTTATTGACCTCAATTAATATTTCTTCTGAATTAAAATCAAACAAGGATTAACAAAGAAAACTAAAGAAAAAGAAATTATAAAGGAAAGTAAACGGTGCAGTTAGCAATCTTCCTATGTGTCATCCGTTTGGACCGTGTGGGGATGGGGTGTGATTAGCGAAACGGTCCAAAAGCCCAGAGTTTCAATAAATGAAACTCTGTGTTTCAACTTATGGGAAATGGCCATATAGCAAAGTGCAATCGTGGTCGTGGATTGGGAGTACGAAGTCAAGCTTCAGCGCGATCGGACGGTCATTATGAAGTCTGGCGTTTTAAAAATGGAAACGGAGGGAAAGCACACGCGGTGGCGTTGGAAATTCCAGACGTTGGCCGGCCTTGCGCCGATCATCTTCTTCCTTTCACCAAAATCCCAACTTCCTCATTCCTTGACCAAAACTTCATTTTCTTGAACCAAAACTATATGATTTTTCGTGTAGAATCTGAATATGCAATTTATTTTCACTTTCCTCCATTAAAACTCAAAAATCGTGAACCTCCCAGAATCTCTCAAGAATTCTTAACTTTCTCAAAAGCCAAAATTGAAGATACTAATCTCTTCCTCTCACTTCCTACGTCAATATTCCATGTTTCTTTTCCATTTTCATCCAATAATTAGAGAGAAATTCAAACTACAAGCTAGGGTGTTCTATCAAGAATTGTCACGAAACTTAACCATTCAAATCCTAAAACGTTTTACACACTCTAAGGATCACAATCATGTGAAAATAACATAGCAATTCATCAAGAACAGAGTGTATGGATGAAAGATAGTGTCGCTACTCGAAAAATGCATCGCGCAACGACGGGGAGGCGGAAAAGATAGACAGAAGAGTCGGCACCGAACTTTATTTATCCCATGAGGGGAAAGGAAAATATTGAGAAAACCTTAGGAAAGAAATGGATAGGATGGTCTCGCGACCAAGAACGGGTTCGGAAGCCGGTTATGCAAGGGGAAGGTATTAGCACCCCTCGCATCCATCGTACTCGATGGGAACCTTTTGTTTGTCGATGTGTGAATTTATCTGCTAAAATATTATGCTATAAAAGATGTTCCACGGGGTAAAAGAAGGGTTGGAAACAGGAAAGTTAGGAGGAAAGAGAGAACGGGGAAAAAGAGAAAGAACAGACTCGGTAGGACTTCGCAGTCCTATGCCTACGTATTCTCAATAGATGTGAGAAAGTCAGAGTCGACGTAGTTCAGGAAACTACGGATATATGGGGGAATGTGCTCGGCAAGGATTGTGGCCCTTGTGCCTACGTATCTTTACTCAAAAAGAAGTAAAGAATCAGAGCAGCCGTAGTTCGGCCTACGGTGTGTTGATGTTTTTACGGATGATGCTATCGTGCGCATTCTAGCAGTTTAGGTGTTTTGCTGCTCGCTCGTTGGAGACTTAGGCATTACCTGTTTGCGGTAGAATGGACGTAACATATCCTTTTGAAAGATTGATTAGTTTTCGCCACGCGGGGCTAGAAGTCACATTTGATTTGTTGAATTGTTTTTAGGGGGCGAGACATGTCCTCGGAGAGTAACCCCTACGGGTAGTACCCAATTCTTTATCTCAAAGTTTTTGTTATAAAAAGGTGTGGCGAACGAGGCGTCTTCGTATCGAAAGACGAGCGTCGAAACCACCCTCACTACAGTGGGCATCCCTACGCTCGGAGAAGAAGAGGTCTACACCCAATCCTCTCTCTTTAATTCAATGCAAAGAGAGCTTCGTTCTCTTATTAAAGATGTTTTTGGTTTTGAATGGTAAGTGCTTTGCGACAGAGAACCCTACGGTAAACGTCAGCACTCAGGATAGGAGAAGGCCTACGCCTAACCACTCCACGACCATTCAAGTTTTTGTTGTGAAAATAATTTGAAATGCACTCGGTGCGGGACCGAGGTTTTTAGGTAACAAGGATTGCGGGATGAAGTTGTGAAAGTGAGATGGTGAATAAAGGCGCGTCTTCGTATTAAAAGACAAGCATCGAGACCACCCTCACTACAGTGGGCATCCAACACTCGGAGAAGAAGAGGTCTACACCCAATCCTCTCTCTTTAATTCAATACAGAGAGAAATCAATTTATTATTGAAAGTGTACTCGGTACGGGACCGAGGTTTTTAGGAGGAAAAGTTGGAAGCGTCTTCGTATTGAAAGACGAGTGTCGAAACCACCCTCACTACAGTGGGCATCCCAACACTCGAAGAAGAAGAGGTCTACACCCAATCCTCTCGTTTAGTTCAATACAAAGATGATTTGATTTTGAAGATTGTTTGACAAGGTTTTTGAATCGAGTCGGGACAAGTAATGAAGATAAAAAAGAGGTGGTCTCAGATCCAACATTACTCATCAATAATTTGACTGGTAATGAATTACGGAGGTCTCGTCATCGACCCAAAAGGCAAAAACGGGATAAAAAGTCCAATGACAAAAGAGAAATGAAATTAAAATCTAAAATGAAAAATAATATCAATATAAAAGCTTAGAATAAACAATATATATATATATATATATATATATATAACATAAACTATATAATATTTACAAGATAATCTAAATAATAATATATAACATAATAAAAAGAATATTTGCATGGTAAGACAAAATATACATAATAATATATACGAAATAAAGTTTAAAAACAAAATATATAATAATTACATAATAAAACAAATAAAAATAAAAAAATAAAAAAAGAAAAAGAAACAGGGGAGGGGATCGTTGGACTCAGGAGGGTATGTGAAGGGACTCCCATGGGCTTTACAGCCCAATAAGTTCGTAAGAAAAAGAAATTATAAAAAAACAATAAAATAAAAAATCAGTAAATAATAAATAAAAAAAGAAAACGGTGGATCCCCTTCTTCTCCAAACCATCTCTTTCGTTCTCACTCTCACTCTACTCATCCACTTCTCATTCTGTTCAACGCTTCCTCACAAATTAACATCCAAACAAAACTATTTGCATCAATCTTAATCTCTCCATCTCTATTTCAATCTCAGATTTGAATTTCGAAACTTTATGGGTTTTGGGGGTTTGAAGTTTACGGCTGAGTTCTCAGAAATGGTTTGCGAAGAAGAAGGTTCGAGGATGAAGAAGGGCTTTGACGAAAACGGTTGGGATTCGCAGAATGGGTTTTGATGTTATTTTGGGGTGGGTCGTTGGAAGGTGAGTGATTCGCCGGAAATGGAGGTTCGGCGAGATGAAGATGATGAAGTTGTTGATGAGGTTTTTTTTTGGGTTTTCTGAAATGGGAAGTGAAAATGGTTGTTCTGTTTGAAGATGAAAGGTTGAGAATGGCTGTGAGAGGGAGATTTCCGGAAATGGGTGGATCGGATATGGTTTGAAGTTCTGAGAATGATGAAGGTTCTGGTTCGATTTGAAGGTTTGAAAGATGAAGATGGTGTTCGTGGGGACGAACATGGTAAAAGTGATGCGGTTTTTCATTTTGTGTTTACTGGAGTTCGTTGTTCATGTTGTAGCTGGTGAGGTTCGTTAGCGGCTAGGGTTTTTTATGGGCTATGTTTGTGTGTTTGTAGAAAACGAAAATGGGGGTTCGAGTTTTTTTGGTTGCAGGTTCGCTCGTTTGAAAACGGTGGTTGCTCAGAACTTGATTTGGGAGATTTTCGCTTTTCGAAATTGGGTGGTTGTTGTATTGAGATGACAGAGATGATGGAAGGAAGGGAAAGCTCGTCTTGTTGAAGATGAATGAATATCGTATAGTGGTGAAAATGGAAGAGCTTAGCAAAGTTGAACATGGTTGAAGAGTGAGTTCCCGTTTTTTTCCATTTTTAACAGGTTAAAAGGGAGTTCTATGGGAGTTTTTGTTTATGAAGGAAGATGGAGTGGATGTTGTTTTTGATGAGAGTCACGGTTTGGTTTTCATGGTGGAGTTTCGGTGTTGAAGTTTGGGTACAATTTTCTGAGTATTTTCGAAGGTGAGTTGAAGTTTGTTGTTCAAAGTCGTGTTTGAAGGAAGTGTTTGGGTTGGGTTCGTGTGAGCAGAATTGAGAGATGATGTGAGCCACAACTGGATTCTGCGTGGATTTCCATGGTGGTACAAAAATGGTGGTAGTGAGAGAGCTTTTGAGTTGTTGACAGAATCCATGGAGGTTTGATGTTCTGGAGGTGGTTTGATGGTGTTGAATGGAAGTTGGTTATGTGGTTGAAGAGTGAGTTCAAAGGAGAGGTGGATCTGTGGTTCTGTTGGGAGTTTGAACAGATGGTTTGGATTTCTGCCGAGTTGTTGAAGACGGTACTGGTGAGTTTGAAGACAAGTTTGAAGGTTTTGGTTATTTTGAAGCAAGAAGATTGATGGTGGGGCTTGTTTGAAGCTGATGAAGATGAAACCGATACATGGTGAGGAGGCAGATGGTTAGTTGAATGTTTGGGTTTTGGTTGAGAAAGTTTGTGGGTTGAGTTTCGATTAGGGTATTGTTCTGCAGGTTGGAAATGTGAAGGTGAGAGTCTTGGAGGTTAGAGAGTTAAGTTTGATGATGATGAAGAGTTTATTTGTGATTGATGTTCTCTTTTTCTCTCTTGCAAACTCAACGTCAGGAAACAAATCACACAACTTAAGATTATGAAGATGAAAAAAAACAAAAGGATACTTACAGAGTTGGAGCAAATCCGACAAGTTCCCACGTAGCAACGAGGAGTTTGGGTGTTTAGTAGATGGAAATGGAAGTTCAATGATGAATGAAAGTTGTTTCTTCAAAAGAAATGCAAGTTGTGAAAGTCAGAATAGGGGTCTGATGGTTGATGTTGGTGAAGGGTTTGGGCTGCGCAGCAAAGGATCTTTAGGGTTTGTTTTTTTTTTAGCCTCCCTTGAACCAACATCTTTTCCTTTCTTATAGTGTAGCATTAGGGTTTTCTTTCATATTTGAATCGTAATAGCATCTCTGGTTACCACTTTTTGATGCTAAGAACATGTCTTTCCATTTTAGTGAAACTGGCCCTGCTGTCCTCTGTTGTCCTATTTTCTTGTCTTCAAAATTTGTTTTTTATGCTGACTGTATCTTTCTATGTGTTTTTTTTTCTGTAGAGAAGGTTTGGAGTGGTGTTGCTTGAAAAGTAAAGCTGGGTATTTAGCCTCTACCTTGCGTACAACCACTGATGAAGGGGAAACAAAGCTGACAGAAGAAGGGAATGAAAGAAAACTCTTAGTCATTCTTCCAAAGAGAAATGTTGGATTAGGTGGTTTTCCAACCAGTGTTGAATTTGTTGAATTTCCTGTATTCAGGCTTTGTTCAAGTAACGCAATAGTGCTGATAAATTTGACATCCAATAGGCCATAAGATCATTGTCGTCTTGATCCTCAATTGCGGAACCAATCATCTGGACAAGGCGATCAAATACACTAGATCTTTCATCCTCAAATGATTTCCAGTGGAGAAGACATTAATGAATGGTAAATGCAGCAATAGGCTTTCCATGGTTGAACTTTTATTTTCATCAAGTCTACTGATGTTTTGAGGAAAATTATCGTCTAGAACATCGGCAGATGTAGTTTCAGCAGAACCATCACCACTTAATAATGACTCAACAAAACGAGACTTGTGATCTTCCACGTTGTCTTCTAGTTTGGTTAACGACTCCCCTTCCATCCACTTCATAAAAACTGACGCATAAGGCTCGGTAATCACAAGATGAATTGGGACATCAGGAAATAGTTGGGATAAAGCATATGCAGCCACTTTATTTTGTGCGTCCTCTGCAGATTGAAAGATTTCATTCTGATCTGGAAGCTTAAGTGTTACCAGCCCCCCGGCTTTTCGGTTCTTTCCCCTCCCACTAGCTTTACGCAATATGCTTACAGTATAGGAAAAACTCTTTCCTCTGCCAAGTATTTTATTGAATTTTGGAGCTTCCCATCCTGATTTCTGGCATAGCTGATGAAGAATAGCCTTTGGAACCTTTTGAGGGTCTCCCTTCTTCCAAACGCCATCTAACTTATCCAAGTTCTTCTCAGATTGATTTTTGCTAGTTTTTGTGCTTTCAAAATATCATAGTGTATTTCATTAGACGGCACATTCTCCAAGAAGAAACCACCAAGCTCAATGTCTTCGACCACTTCTTGTGCAGAATCTTTTTCAACATGACCAACTGGCCAGCAAGAATTAGCAAGATTTTCCTCCAGGTTAGGAAGCTCCACAGCACCTCCATTTATTGCTTCCACGTTAGAAGGCAAAATAATGGCTGAATTACTTTCCCCGTCATCTGTTGCTTCTTTTGTCAAAGGCTCATGGCCCATGGATGCTCTCTCAGATGCATGGTTAGTACTGATTTGCTCGTATTCTAATGCCAAGTTGTCATCTGATAATCCTAAAGCAGACAACTCCTGTTTCAGTTTCCGTATAATAGGGCTTGCCTGCTCCTGTTGTTTTTTTGTCCCTTTTCTCCTTTGCCTTTGTAGCTTCCAATCTTGCAGCAAGATACTCCTTGGCAATAATATCATAAGGCCTAGGTTCACGGAGCTTGTTTGTACCACTATTTTCGTAAAAAGGATCATCTTCCCAAGACGTATTTTGATCCTCTTGTTCCTGCTGCTCCACATATTGCCTAATCCAATCTGCTTGAGATGATTGGCAAGAATCTAAAGTATCACTGTTCAACTGTCTTTTGATTAAGACGGGAGATTCTAGAAGTTGGTCCTTAGTTGTTGTGATGGATGGATCCTCTAAGGAAGTTGAAGTGTGATGTTGATTTAATATAACACCAACAGAACCCCCTTGATTATAATGAGAAGAAGTTCCAGTGGAAAACTTGAGTGGAAGTTCATTTCCGGGCAAATTGAGGCATAACCAATCAAGAGCGGACTCAAACGTGGTAGAATCCTTGAGAGCGGAGAGAGCGAGTTCAATGTGATGATCAGTGAATCCTTCGCAAGATAGTTTCTCGTAAACAGCTTTGAGCTTCTTCGCCTTCTGATCCTTCCTCTCAAAAATCCCAGCCCCGACGATGATAACAGGGTGCTTGGCATTTGAAATAGTCTTGGTAAAATCATCTATGGCAGAATGAAGTTCTCTCTTGAATGCAAATGTTGTCCCTCTTCCTATCAGTGCCTCAGGATATGCAGAGTCTTCTTTCAATATCTTGTTTTGCTTTCACCAAAAGCTCTTCAAGTTCTATCAACTGCTTCAAATCTGCAGATTGATGCTGAGCAAGTTCAAAGCCTTGCTCCCATACCACTAAAGCATCCGCTTTCCTTCCCAACGCAGAAAGCGCATGACCTTTCAGAATGTAAGCTTGAAGATGCAAGGAGTTAAGCTGAGTCGCTCTATCGCAATCCTTAATCACATGCTTATGCATTTCCAATTGGCTATAACAGAAGGCTCGGTTACAGATATCCTGGACAGCACCAGACCGAGAAACGACTGAATTGAGGATTCGAATTGCCTTGGACCAGTCCTTGGAGCTACATAGCTTGGCGAGCTCGGTTCGATGAGAGGTAACAGGAGCCATTGATGAGAACAGATCAGAATTTCGCGAGGGTTCAGGTGTGAAGGATTTTGGGGATAGACTTTGAAGATGTAGAAGGTAAGATCACAACGCAGGCGGTAAACCGCAGCTTAAGGTATATCCCATTAGCTGTACTGCTCTTATTTCCTGACTGCATAATTATTCAATTATTCTTCATCTCTTTTTTTTCATGTGAGCACTCATGGGGGACTTGGCATGACAAAAGGGTTGCTATGGTGAGGATAGAAGAACAATGACGTCCTTGCGGAAGCTTTTTCCTTTACGTTTGTTGACTACATCGACAAAGAGCTTTGAACATCATAATTTCCACATGGATCTTGAGTCGGACCTGTCTGCGGCTTTCTTTGTCTTTTTCCTCTCGAATAATTGATGAACTTGTTGACACACGCAACGGCCTTGCTGATGAGCAACATGTCAAGTCAGAATTTTGCCACAGTCATATGACTTATGTAACTCTCATTAGTCTGGTGCCTTAGTTTATCACTCTGTAATGATGATAGCATGTATTTCGGCATGATGAATTTCTTTCATAACAGATACCACCTTGGTGTCTTAAAGATTCATAAGTTATCCACTTTCTAGTGCCACTTTGAGGTTTTGGATATTGTATAAAATACTACTGTAAAAACGCATGCCCTCCAGCGATTAGGCTAGAGATAAATGAGATTTTTTGTAGCAATTACAGTGAATAGCTGCGTTTTATCCTCAAAACCTGTTGTCATTCAACCATGATAAACTCAAAGTATATTAAGGCTTCTAACTTGAATTTCAATTGGACTTAGCTTGTGGTACAACTAGCTCTGATCCATATTATCCACACAATTTGTTTACATCCTCTCGTCTTCCCTTTACAACACATAAAAGAACATTCCTTTGTATTTGAAACGAATTGCTAACATGTTTGGAGTATATGACCTACATTCTGAACAACCTTGAAACCATCTGAACTAATAGGCCGGACAATTACCTTGGTAGAGTGTAACGACATTGACGTGTGTAGTTTAATGATCCATGATTTTTTACTACACTTTTCTCTTTTAAATACCCTTATAAGGACTCAACTCTTAAAAATGGATTCACACTTGTAATGTTTGGAAAGATATCACTCTCAACGTAAATCCATGAATCAATAATTGAATCAATTCCCCGTTTTCTTAAAGTGTACGAAATTAATGTTTAATCATGGATCCATATTGACAATCGTACACAGCCGAGCCTTGAACTTTGACATTTGCTAACCGAAACAAAATTTTTTTCATGTCTAGCAGGCTATTACCTTCAGTTGACTTTACATTGCCCAAACTCTACTTGGTAAATGCACTCATCTTTAAGGATCTTGAAGCGCATTGTCATAACCTGATCATAGAGCGAATCATTGACTGACTAAGATTAAGTTAAAACTAAATGAACATCAATCCATACCACACTTCCCTGACTGGCTATCGTCGAAACAGAAAATATGACAAATTTGGGGTATGACAGATGCCCCTATCTAATTAACTTAGACTGAGTAGGATGAACTGCTATGGAGTCCATTCCTTCGAGGTTGAAGATGATTAGATATAGAATACCCTGAATTTGTCCACAAGAAAAAGAAAATGCTTTGGGAAATGAAACACTGAATATCTTGTCAAGGTCGCTAACACCAAAAGGATGTTAGGAATCCATTACCAAAAGGATAATGGAGAACAAGCACTAGTAATGACACCAAAAAGGATGTCAGACCTATCACCAAAAAGGATGATGGAGTGGAATAAGATCAAACCTAATCACCACAAGGATGTAGGAGGATCAGCTGTCAAGCTTCTCTGAAGAGATTGCCACTTATCACAGAAGATGGATAAGCTTCTCTGAAGAGATTGCCACTTATCGCTGAAGATGGATAAGCTTCTCTGAAGAGATTGCCACTTATCGCTGAAGATGGATAAGCTTCTCTGAAGAGATTGCCACTTATCGCTGAAGATGGATAAGCTTCTCTGAAGAGATTGCCACTTATCGCTGAAGATGGATAAACTTCTCTGAAGAGATTACCACTTATCGCTGAAGATGGATAAGCTTCTCTGAAGAGATTGCCACTTATCGCTGAAGATGGATAAGCTTCTCTGAAGAGATTGCCACTTATCGCTGAAGATGGATAAGCTTCTCTGAAGAGATTGCCACTTATCGCTGAAGATGGATAAGCTTCTCTGAAGAGATTGCCACTTATCACTGAAGATGGATAAGCTTCTCTGAAGAGATTGCCACTTATCGCTGAAGATGGATAAGCTTCTCTGAAGAGATTGCCACTTATCACTGAAGATGGATAAGCTTCTCTGAAGAGATTGCTACTTATCACTGAAGATGGATAAGCTTCTCTGAAGAGATTGCCACTTATCGCTGAAGATGGATAAGCTTCTCTGAAGAGATTGCCACTTATCACTGAAGATGGATAAGCTTCTCTGAAGAGATTGCCACTTATCGCTGAAGATGGATAAGCTTCTCTGAAGAGATTGCCACTTATCGCTGAAGGTGGATAAGCTTCTCTGAAGAGATTGCCACTTATCACTGAAGATGGATAAGCTTCTCTGAAGAGATTGCCACTTATCGCTGAAGATGGATAAGCTTCTCTGAAGAGATTGCCACTTATCGCTGAAGATGGATAAGCTTCTCTGAAGAGATTGCCACTTATCGTTGAAGATGGAAAAGCTTCTCTGAAGAGATTGCCACTTATCGTTGAAGCCTGCTGGAGATAACTCACAGGGGCACGCCCATGAATTTATTGGCGATGCCCCTGTCTGGGCTGAATGTTTGATTTGAAGATCTTGAGTTTGCCCAATGAAGGTTGCACAACTTCGTGGGGAACACCCACTGTCTTGCGGAAGATGCCCCTGATTAGGCTGATTATGATCTTGAAAATATTCGAACTTGATTCCTGGATCTGATCTCGCATATGTGAATGCTTGATAATGATGATGATGTTCCATAAATGGAAATGTGAATGCAAATGCTAATGCGCGGAGATAAAAAAAACTGGGGAAGATGTGACGTGATTCTGGGTATGCATATGATACAAGATGCTTATGAAGCCGAATGTGATGCATATGATGCCTATGATTGCAAATGGGTGATTGAAAATGTAGGCGCCGACACAGCGGATTTTGGTGGTGGGAAAGTGAGGGATAAGCCTGACTTCCCGACATCATCTTTTCATGATGTAATAAAACCTGGAGGTGCTGACACCGTCAACTCGAGGCCTGCTCTGCCGGGTTTGACGACCTTGTCAGTCAAGTCGTTACAAGATTTAGAATGATGTTCCTGTGTACTTCTTAGAGTCATGGTCACCCTTTAGTTATCCTAAGAGGGTAAGTCACCTTTTAATCTAATTTACCATAATGTCATTATATGCAAAACCCATCATCAAATAAATGAAACTTGCAACCAAAGGGTAAATAAAAAAAAATAGAAAAAGCTTTAATGAAAGTAATTTTATTGATGAAAACCCATAAATGGGAAAATTACAGAAGGAGGCAATTCCTAAAAGAGGTAACTGCTTTCGAAAGAGAATATAAAGACTAAGACAATGTTGAAAATGGTCCCTGCCAAGTTTCAAATCTGCTATGGCCCATATGTCTCTGAAGACCCTTCACGCCTTGCTTTTGAGTGCCAGGATCGAATTAATCTTTCTCAGTCGAGAGCTTGATGATTACGGAGAATAATTCACACGTCTTTTCAAGATGCAGTTCTTCCTTTTCGAATCCCTAACTTTTGCCTAGGCCGCCTTTTCAGGTTTTCAGCCTATCAGGATACTCTCTTTTTTTTTACTTCTAGTCCCTAATTTTGCCTGAACCATTTTTATGGTCCACCAAGACGCCCATTTTTGCGTGGATTTTCTTTTTGGGTCCACCGGGCCTATCTTTTAAGCATAATATTTTTTAACTGCATCTGCATTCACAGGGGATGAGAGATCGTCACCATCCATGGTTGACAGGATCATGGCCCCTCCGGAGAAAACTTTCTTTACTATATACGGACCCTCATAGTTTGGTGCCCATTTTCCCCTTGGATCGACGTGAGTTGGCTGAATTTTCCTTAGTACCAAATCTCCTGCTTGGATGTGTCGTGGGCGAACCTTCTTATCAAAGGCCCTCTTCAATCGTTTTTGGTATAATTGTCCATGACAGATGGCCGTCATGCGTTTCTCGTCGATGAGATTGAGTTGGTCGAGTCTGGCTTGTATCCATTCGGCCTCATCTAGCCTGACGTCTGCTAAAATCCTTAAGGAGGGAATCTCTACTTCAATGGGCAATACTGCTTCCATGCCATATACGAGAGAAAACGGGGTTGCCCCTGTGGAAGTGCGCACTGAGGTGCGGTAGCCATGCAACGCGAACGGCAACATCTCGTGCCAGTCTTTGTAAGTCTTCACCATCTTCTGGACGATTTTCTTAATGTTCTTATTTGCCGCCTCAACAGCTCCGTTCATTTTAGGGCGGTAAGGTGTTGAATTGTGGTGTTCAATTTTGAAGTTTTCACACAACTCTTTCATCATCTTATTGTTGAGGTTTGAACCATTGTCTGTAATGATCTTGTTCGGGATTCCATATCGACAAATAATCTCTTTTTTGATGAAGCGAGTCACCACTTGCTTAGTGACGTTGGCATAGGACGCCGCTTCTACCCATTTGGTAAAGTAATCGATGGCCACTAAGATAAAACGGTGCCCATTTGAAGCGGTTGGCTCGATGCGTCCGATTACATCTATACCCCACATAGCGAAAGGCCAAGGCGAAGTCAAAACATTCAGAGGGAGTGGTGAAGTATGGACCTTGTCTGCGTAAATTTGGCACTTGTGGCATGACTGGACATGGAGACAACAATCCGTTTCCATCGTCATCCAATAGTAACCCGCCCTCAAAATCTTTTTAACCATAGTATGACCACTAGCATGTGTCCCAAAAGATCCTTCATGCATTTCATTTATGATACGTTTTGCCTCGTGTTTATCCACGCATCTGAGTAGAACCGAATCGTAATTCCGCTTGTATAGCACGTCACCACTGAGGAAGAACTTTGAGGAGAGCTTTCTAAGATACTTCTTGTCAGTGATAGTTATGCCTTCTGGATATTCTTGTGTCTCTAGATATCGCTTGATATCATAGAACCAAGGATGATTATCAGTTTTAGCTTCTTCCCCCTCGGCCGCTAGGCAATAAGCGGGTTCGTCCAAATATTCTAAACGGATGGATGGCGCCTCATTCTCCCACTTGACTTGAAACATAGATGCTAGTGTTGCTAGAGCGTCAGCCAACTGATTTTCTCCTCTGGGAATGTGATGGAAAGTGATCTCATCAAAGTACGGGATTAACTTCAAGACATGATCTCTGTAAGGAATTAACTTGAGGTCCAGTGTTTCATACTCCCCTTTAATCTGGCATATGACAAGCGCGGAATCTCCATAGACTTCTAGAATCTTGATTCTATTATCAATGGCAGCTTCAATTCCGAAAATACAGGCTTCATATTCGGCCATGTTGTTAGTACACTTAAAGCATAATCTGGCGGTGAATGGCAAGTGAAAGCCAGTTGGAGAAGTGATGATTGCCCCGATTCCACAACCTTTGGCATTTGCGGCACCATCGAACACGAGCGTCCATCGCGATCCTGGTTCGGGTCCATCATCTGGGCCTGGCGTGGCATAATCTCTGGCAAACATGACGTCTTCGTCAGGGAAATCGAAGCGCATAGATTGGTAGTTGTCCATAGGTTGGTGGGCAAGGTATTCAGAGAGCACACTCCCTTTGATAGCTTTCTACGTAACATACTGGATGTCATACTCTGTTAACACCATTTGCCAACGAGCTACTCGCCCGGTGAGAGCGGGCTTCTCGAATATGTATTTGACAGGATCCATCTTGGAGATCAACAAAGTCGTATGGGTGAGCATATATTGTCTCAAGCGTTTTGCTGCCCAAGCCAATGCGCAACATGTCTTCTCGAGCATCGAATATCTCGTTTCACAGTCATTAAACTTCTTGCTGAGGTAATAGATTGCATGCTCTTTCCTGCCGGTTTCATCATGTTGTCCCAATACGCATCCCATGGATCCCTCTAACACAGTCAGGTACATGATCAGGGGTCGTCCGGGCACCGGAGGCATCAAGATCGGCGGTTCTTGTAGGTATTCCTTTATCTTCTCAAAGGCTTTCTGACAGTTATCGTTCCATACCACGGCTTGATCCTTTCGAAGTAATTTGAAGATGGGCTCACAAGTGGCCGTTAGATGAGATATGAACCTGGCGATATAGTTCAACCTCCCAAGGAACCCTCGGACCTCTTTTTCAGTTTTGGGAGCCGGCATCTCCTGGATAGCTTTGACCTTATCTGGATCGACTTCAATCCCTTTCTGGCTCACAATAAAACCTAGCAATTTACCAGATCTTACACCAAAAGTGCATTTGTTGGGATTTAGTCTCAGCTGGAATTTCCTTAATCGGGCGAATAGCTTTCCCAAGTGGATAAGGTGCTCTTCCTCAGTCTGGGATTTCGCAATCATATCGTCTACATAACACTCAATCTCTTTATGTATCATGTCATGGAAAAGAGTGACCATTGCTCGCTGATATGTTGCGCCTGCGTTCTTAAGTCCAAATGGCATAACCTTGTAACAGAAAGTTCCCCATGGAGTGATGAAAGTCGTCTTTTCCATATCTTCGGGTGCCATCTTAATCTGGTTATATCCAGAAAAGCCATCCATAAATGAGAATACAGAAAATTGGGCTGTGTTGTCTACTAGCACATCAATGTGTGGCAAAGGGAAGTCATCTTTCGGACTCGCTCTATTAAGGTCTCTATAATCTACACACATTCACACCTTCCCATCCTTTTTAGGTACTGGGACAATATTCGCTATCCATTGCGGATAGTTGGATACTGCCAGAAAACCAGCGTCCAATTGCTTTTGTACTTCCTCTTTGATCTTGAAGGACATCTCTGGCTTTGTTCTCCTCAACTTTTGCTTCACCGGCGGGCAGCCTTCCTTGAGAGGTAGTTTGTGCATCACAATCTCTTCATCTAGACCGGGCATATCTTTGTAAGACCAAGCAAATATGTCAACATACTCTCGAAGCAATATTATCAGTTTTGACTTAATCTCTGACTCTAAAGCTGCGCCTATCTTGATTTCTTTGGCATCCTCTTCAGTTCCCATGTTGATGACTTCGACCTCTTCTTGGTGGGGCTGAATGACCTTTGACTCCTGCTTCAATAGTCTAGCTAGCTCTTCTGGGAGATCACAATCTTCCTCGCAGTCTTCGTCGGCTTGGTAGATCGGGTTATCAAAGTCATATTGGACCATAACGGGGTCGTTATTGACAGGAGCAAGGGAAGATCTGCACGAATGGATGACTTCATGCTTTATTATTTTTTTATTATTCTTAGAAAAAGTTGACAGAAAAAAGGAAAATAAAACAAAACATTGTCTTTCAAAGATAATTTTATGTGCAAAAAGTAAAAATGAAAGAAAGAGAGCGTAATTGGATGCGAAAGTTTATTTATTGATGATAAGTTATGCTTTAAAAGCAAAAGGCCCTACAACATGATCCATATGCCTTGGGCAGAGCATATGATTTTTTTTTTAGATAAAATAAAAGGGAATTACTCGTCTACTAGAGTAACTTCGGGGATTTCAACGACTCTCCAATTGTTCAAAGTTTGATTAGGCGCCCTAGGATACACCATACACAGCTCTTCATGATCTTCGACTTCGGCTTCCAAAAACATGACTTGACCATCGACAAGGTGGCCTCCACTAGTAAAAACCAACGGAGTTGCCAGCTCTTTGCCCTTATCAGTTGTATTCTTCTGCTTGTAGCCTAGACCAGCTCCATTTTTGTTCACGGGCAATTCCAACACCCTGCCCCATCCTCGCGGATGTCCCTCCTCTATCACCGTCCTCGCGTCCTTCCAAGTCACTATTGAAGATGCCGGCTTTTCGTAAATCATTTCAACATTGATCACTTCAAAAGCTTGAAACGGTGTCTCATGCACTTCATTTCCTACTTCCACATAGCGGAAAGAAGCAAGATGGCTCACGAGAACATCTTCCTCACCCTCAATGATGACCATCTGGTTGTTAATCATAACTTTGATCTTTTGATGCAAGGTTGAAGTTACAGCGCCTGCGGAATGAATCCACGGACGACCAAGAAGGAAACTGTAAGCAGGGTATATATCCATTACGTAAAATGTAATGATGAAAGTATGAGGTCCAATCTTGATCGGGAGATCAACCTCACCTACCACAGTTCTCTTAGCTCCATCAAAAGCTTTTACAATAGTTTGACTTGGCTTCATCACAAGTCCTTCAATTGACAGCTTACACAACGAGCTTTTTGGTAACACATTCAATGATGATCCAGTGTCGACGAGCACCCTAGAGAAAACAACATCCACACATTCGATAGTAATGTGCAAGGCATTGTTATGATTTTTACCTTCGGGAGGTAATTCACTATCATTAAAGCTCAAAATATGACCTGATGCAATATTTCCCACCACTTCTTCAAACTGTACTACCGATATCTCCTCCGGTACATGAGCTGCCTTCAAGAATTTTAGCAG
Organism: Lathyrus sativus; assembly: GCA_963859935.3. Taxonomy (NCBI): domain Eukaryota; kingdom Viridiplantae; phylum Streptophyta; class Magnoliopsida; order Fabales; family Fabaceae; genus Lathyrus; species Lathyrus sativus. Next base: position 255,027,104 of record OZ012741.1, read on the forward strand.
TGCTTCTTGATGGGCCTTTGAACACATTAACAATGACAGCATGGATATCTTCGAGGGCGTCTGATTGAGCTGATCAATCACTTTGTAATCGCTTTTCTGAATAATTCTTAGAAACTCCTCCGCTTCATCATTTGGGATGCCTTTCTGTTTAGATGACTGCCCCTGTTCATTGGTACTTGGTACGACAGTACCTTTCCTTGTATTGTCACTGCCATTGACAGGAGGTGCAGTCGAAGCGAAGATTCGACCACTTCTAGTGACGCCTCCGGTTCCCACGATGTTCCCTACAGTCTTCTTTTCTTCCAATACATCTTCTTCTGCCACCTTCTGTCCGTTGAGAAAAACAGTTTCATCGTATAACCAAGGTACAGCTTTGGTGCTCTTGTACGGAAACGGAGATGGGGTCGAAATGACAAGCTGGTTCATTGATGGTGGAGACATAGGTATCTTAACTGGATCATACGGGATCTGCAGTGGGATAGAAGTATGTCCATACATGTTGTCCCATTCTTCCTCATCGCACGGTATGGTCAATGGTGTGCGGTTCGAATTGTCAACTGGGATCCAAAGCTCATATCCATCATCATATGGTATCTCCAATGTTTCGAACGGAATTTCAAGAGTAGCAACTTCCTCAATCTTTGATAGTTGTTCTGCTACTAATACACCCTGCTCAATCAGGCCTTGTATGCCCTTCTTCAGCTCAGCGCATCCTTGAGATCCGTCCATGCAAACATGGCAATTAGTTGGACATCCTGGGTAAATGTTTTTCAACAAGAGTTGCTCCTTAATAGTGGAAAGTGGGGTCCTCAATTTCTCAATATCCGAAATTAATCGGATCCCCTTAGAGCCTTCAATCATGTTTGTTGAGTGGTGAGGTGGCATTGGATTAGATTTGATGTTCGGAGTATTTCGGGTAAAGTTTATCGCTTTTGAATCGATAAGATTTTGCACAATGTATTTTAAAGCCTTACAATTCTCAATGCTATGGCCTGGGGCGCCAGAGTGGAATTCACATCTCGCATTTACATCGTAGCCGTAGGGGAGAACAGCCGGAGGATCTTTCATTTCCCTAAGTTGAACGAGACCTGCTTTCAACAAGAACGGAAGCAATTTGGCGTAAGTGGACGGAATTGGATCAAGCCTCCTTTCTGGCTTTCTCTGCCCTTGATAATGATTTTGTCTTGGTTGATAGGGTTGTTGTTGTCGATTTTGCTGAGGCGCAGGCTGATTTGCCGGAATAGAAAGTGGTTGCTGTGGAGCAATGGCAGCAATGTGGTGATAACCTTGGTGAGTTCTCCCTCCGTTGGTGAACACTGCACTAGCTTCGCCTTCCCTTTTCTTAACGAAACCCTGATAAGGTTTCTTGACCCCGCTTGCAGATCCGCCTGCATTCTGAATTTTTCCCGCCTTCATGAAACTCTCTAATCTCTCTCCATCCATAACAAGTTCAGAAAACACCGTGGAGGTTGAGGATGCTAACCTCTCAAAGATCGGTCCTTGTAGCGTGCCCATGAATAGGTCTGTCAGTTCTTTCTCCATCAGTGGAGGTTGTACCCTCGCAGCTACTCCCCTCCATCTCTGCGCGAAGTCCTTAAAACACTCATTCGGCTTCTGAGTCAAATTCTGAAGCTGCATACGATTCGGAGCCATGTCAGTATTATACTGATAATGCTTCACGAAAGCGTCTGCTAACTCTTTCCAGCTTCTTACGTTGGATCGTTCAAGGTGCATATACCATTCTAGGGATGCCTCTGTTAAGCTATCTTGAAAGAAATGGATTAGTAGCTTCTCGTCATCAGAATAGGCGGCCATCTTCCTACAGTAAGACCTTATGTGGGTCTTAGGACAACTGTTACCCTTGTACTTCTCGAAGGTTGGAATTACAAACTTTGGAGGTATCTTAACTCCGGGTACAAGACATATTTCAGCGGCATCCAGTCCCAAAACATCGGGGCCTTGCAATGCCCTTACCACCTCTTGTAAGGCCTTGAACTTTTTCTCCAACTCAGCGGTTTGGGGTGCACATGCTTCAGCTGAATTCTCATAGAAGCCCTCATGTTCATCGTACTGGACTGGTATTGGGATCGCAGTGCCATGAGGTTGAGTAGTACCGACTGGCGGAGGGACGGTGTTGATAGGTACGGCGCCGACAGAAGTAGGAATTGCCCCAACAGGGGTTGGGGTGGCATCAACAGGAATTGGAATTGCACCACTTGCATTGGGAATTGCACCAGCCAAAGTCTGATTAGCGCTCCTCTCCGCTGCTTGTCTCATCTCCTCTTGACTCCTGGCCATATTCTGAATCACCTCCATGAGTTGATTCATCTGCGTTTTCATGCCTAGCATCTCGCTCCTCATAGTAGCCTGGTCTTGCTCTATCTGATCCATGATTCTCTTCTGGCTATTCCTTGTGTTATACCGATGCCGTGAAGTCAGCTTGCTTTACTCTTTCTGAAAGGGGTAAGCGGTGTGTAAGATCGGGTTGTAGGAAATGCAAAAAAGAAAAATGCGCAAACGTATGCAAAATGCTCGAGAGACTTTCGAGGCTTGTGATTATCATTGGTATCATAGAATCATGACTGAATAATAAAGAAGTGCACAATTTGGACCAAAAAGCTATCTTTCATTAATTTTAGAAAAAATTCATACAGACAAAAGCTGAATAAGCCGAAACTACAAGTCGTGCTACAAAGATAACTGAATAACTAAAATTCTCTCTTTTGGAGACGTTCTTCAAGCTTCTTCGTCTCAAACATGAACCTCCTAACCATTTGGTCACAGAGCTGGATAAAGTGGTGAACAGAAGGGGGGATATCATTCCCTTCCAAGTCTTGAATGGCGCTTTCCAACCTCCATGGGATATCACGGATCATGAGGTTGCAATGCTCCACCAAATTGTTGTACCTAGCACGACACATATCTAGAGTCGACTGGTAATAACAAATAGAATCCACATGGGTGTCCAACAACTCATTGAGCTGAGCCTCCTTCTCGAGCCACTGCGCACTATCTCTTTGCAAAGCCTCGAAACGATTCCTCCACAGAAAGGCTGTTTCTTGGGCATTTTCCAATTCTTGACATTTGTTATTCCACATGTCGGATGTGACATATGAATCTTTCAATGCCTCCTCTTTGAGTCTTCGTTCATTTTCCACTAGGGTCAAGGCATTTCTCAGTCGTTCTTCAAGATCCCCAATATCAGCCTCAAGATTCTCTCGTATTTCCTTCTTTTCGGCAGAGGCTATCTCAAAGAAGTGCCATGCCCTATCACAAGAAGCTTTGGTGTCCTTTAAGCGTTGTCGGAGAGTTGTTAATGATGCATCAGCCCCTTCGTAACCCTGCTGGTACCTGACTCTCAGATCCGTTTCTAATTTTAGCTTCTTGCTACTTTCAGCTGCTTGATCCTGTTCAAACTCCACCTTTCTTTTGTACTGACCGCTCTCCACCTTTGCCTGGTGGACTTCATTCTGAAGGTCCTAGTTCTCCTTAGTCAATCTCTCCACTATTAGCTTCAGTTTTTCATATTCTTCTATGGACACATGAGTGGGAGCAGGAGGTGCTTCTCGCATAGAGGGCTCTAAGGGAAATGGTAACGACCTTTCAGCTACTCTAGCTAGTAACCACCGGTTGTATGGCTCCTTTGCCACGCAATTCTTCGCTTTTAACTCCTTCCTCCCCTCTGTATGAATCTTGCCCCAAGCCTTAGCAATCTTCCTGACAAACGCAGGGTCCTCTGATGTGGCTAGCAAAAAGAAACTCTGAACCTTCTCTGCTTCGGGCTCGCCCTCCACAGCATAGCCCAACTGACGTAATGCCATGACTGGGTTATAGTTAATACAACCGGCCCTACCGATCAAAGGTACATTACTGAATTCTCCACAACTAAAAATGATTTCCACATCATAGTACTCAGGAGAGTACCAAGCAATATCACTAGCTTCCAGAGACATGATGCGTTGAGACCATTTTAATTTCTTCTTGTTTTCCATGAACGACCCTTTCTTGGGCAAATGAGAAGCATACCACTTGTATAGTAGGTGAGAGCAGCATTGGATCATTCCTGCCTTCTTTTCACTCCTCCAATGAATAGAGTGATAAACATCGGCAAGGAGTGTAGGGATGGGATTCTTCTGCATGAAGAGAACGATGGTAGTGATGTCTATGAAATTGTCCACATTTGGAAAGAGGACAATCCCATAAATCATTAGAGCAACGCTTATTCCGAACTTTTCCCAATCTTCATCCACCTTGTATTGAGCAGCCTTTTCTAGCAGAAATTTCAATGGAAAACCCTGAACACCCCCTTTACTGGTTATACCCTCTTTGACTTCCTCTTTGGTCATACGCAGAGTAAGAGCAATGGCAGGAGGTTTTGGTTCTTCTTCCAAGCCTGTGTATATAGGTTGATCCTTAATCTTGATGTTCAAAATGTGAGAATATTCCTCAAGAGTAGGGGCCAACTGATAGTTTTGAAAAGTGAAACATCTGAGAGGTGCATCATAGAACTGAGCCATAGCGAACAAAGCCCAAGTATCGAGCCTAGAATGGAGGAGATCAAGCAATTTCCCATACTTCCCCTGAAAGTTGATCTTGATAGCCTTTGGTACGTCAATCAGAATGTCTTGAATTAGTTCCAGCTTTGGTTCTCTAAACTTGATGGAATTTGTGCTTCTCTTTCTTTGGTCAGTCATTGTATTCACCAATACCTGAGATAATCATAGTCTCTTAAGTCCCTTGATATGCGAGAAATGATATGCAATGCAATGTTTTATGAATGCACATGATAAAGAACACAAAACGAGATCAAGATCACTGGTCCTGCAAAACAACACAAAATATTTCTCCCATCGGGTGGGTTATCCATTGGTTTGTAAGAGGGTATCCCAAAGGCTTTTAAACAAAGTCCCATGCACTAGCCCTCGAAAGTTTTCCATCATAACGACTACTCGTAAGACGGTAATCCCTTCAAAGGATGAACACAGAGTCATGTCTTAGCGACCTTTGGAATAAGGTTCTACAAAGGTCCTCAGAGTCGCGGACTCCCACGTCGGAAATAAAGACGTCATTACGACTACACGTAAGACATAATCATTCCAACGGGGTCTCATCTGAGCGCTGGAATTCGATCCAACTCAACGAGTCCTAAGTCTCGCAAATCAGAAAGAACCCACCTCCTATCTTAGTGTGTACTTGAAAGCTCGGGTAGAAAGCCTTATCTCACAAACCATCCAAATAAACCCAACAGTTAGTGAACATAACATAATAATAAAAAATAAAATCAAATAAAACACAAACACGACAAACAAATTAGGTCTGGCTCGCTAGGAGATTCCCCAGCAGAGTCGCCAGCTGTCGCTACTCGAAAAATGCATCGCGCAACGACGGGGAGGCGGAAAAGATAGACAGAAGAGTCGCCACCGAACTTTATTTATCCCATGAGGGGAAAGGAAAATATCGAGAAAACCTTAGGAAAGAAATGGATAGGATGGTCTCGCGACCAAGAACGGGTTCGGAAGCCGGTTATGCAAGGGGAAGGTATTAGCACCCCTCGCATCCATCGTACTCGATGGGAACCTTTTGTTTGTCGATGTGTGAATTTATCTGCTAAAACCTTATGCTATAAAAGATGTTCCACGGGGTAAAAGAAGGGTTGGAAACAGGAAAGTTAGGAGGAAAGAGAGAACGGGGAAAAAGAGAAAGAACAGAGTCGGTAGGACTTCGCAGTCCTATGCCTACGTATTCTCAATAGATGTGAGAAAGTCAGAGTCGACGTAGTTCAGGAAACTACGGATATATGGGGGAATGTGCTCGGCAAGGATTGTGGCCCTTGTGCCTACGTATCTTTACTCAAAAAGAAGTAAAGAATCAGAGCAGCCGTAGTTCGGCCTACGGTGTGTTGATGTTTTTACGGATGATGCTATCGTGCGCATTCTAGCAGTTTAGGTGTTTTGCTGCTCGCTCGTTGTAGACTTAGGCATTACCTGTTTGCGGTAGAATGGACGTAACATATCCTTTTGAAAGATTGATTAGTTTTCGCCACGCGGGGCTAGAAGTCACATTTGATTTGTTGAATTGTTTTTAGGGGGCGAGACATGTCCTCGGAGAGTAACCCCTACGGGTAGTACCCAATTCTTTATCTCAAAGTTTTTGTTATAAAAAGGTGTGGCGAACGAGGCGTCTTCGTATCGAAAGACGAGCGTCGAAACCACCCTCACTACAGTGGGCATCCCTACGCTCGGAGAAGAAGAGGTCTACACCCAATCCTCTCTCTTTAATTCAATGCAAAGAGAGCTTCGTTCTCTTATTAAAGATGTTTTTGGTTTTGAATGGTAAGTGCTTTGCGACAGAGAACCCTACGGTAAACGTCAGCACTCAGGATAGGAGAAGGCCTACGCCTAACCACTCCACGACCATTCAAGTTTTTGTTGTGAAAATAATTTGAAATGCACTTGGTGCGGGACCGAGGTTTTTAGGTAACAAGGATTGCGGGATGAAGTTGTGAAAGTGAGATGGTGAATAAATGCGCGTCTTCGTATTGAAAGACAAGCATCGAGACCACCCTCACTACAGTGGGCATCCAACACTCGGAGAAGAAGAGGTCTACACCCAATCCTCTCTCTTTAATTCAATACAGAGAGAAATCAATTTATTATTGAAAGTGTACTCGGTACGGGACCGAGGTTTTTAGGAGGAAAAGTTGGAAGCGTCTTCGTATTGAAAGACGAGTGTCGAAACCACCCTCACTACAGTGGGCATCCCAACACTCGAAGAAGAAGAGGTCTACACCCAATCCTCTCGTTTAGTTCAATACAAAGATGATTTGATTTTAAAGATTGTTTGACAAGGTTTTTGAATCGAGTCGGGACAGGTAATGAAGAGAAAAAAGAGGTGGTCTCAGATCCAACATTACTCATCAATAATTTGACTGGTAATGAATTACGGAGGTCTCGTCATCGACCCAAAAGGCAAAAACGGGATAAAAAGTCCAATGACAAAAGAGAAATGAAATTAAAATCTAAAATGAAAAATAATATCAATATAAAAGCTTAGAATAAACAATATATATATAACATAAACTATATAATATTTACAAGATAATCTAAATAATAATATATAACATAATAAAAATAATATTTGCATGGTAAGACAAAATATACATAATAATATATACGAAATAAAGTTTAAAAACAAAATATATAATAATTACATAATAAAACAAATAAAAAGAAAAAAAGAAAAAAAGAAAAAGAAACAGGGGAGGGGATCGCTGGACTCAGGAGGGTATGTGAAGGGACTCCCATGGGCTTTACAGCCCAATAAGTTCGTAAGAAAAAGAAATTATAAAAAAACAATAAAATAAAAAATCAGTAAATAATAAATAAAAAAAGAAAACGGTGGATCCCCTTCTTCTCCAAACCATCTCTTCCGTTCTCACTCTCACTCTACTCATCCACTTCTCATTCTGTTCAACGCTTCCTCACAAATTAACATCCAAACAAAACTATTTGCATCAATCTTAATCTCTCCATCTCTATTTCAATCTCAGATTTGAATTTCGAAACTTTATGGGTTTTGGGGGTTTGAAGTTTACGGCTGAGTTCTCAGAAATGGTTTGCGAAGAAGAAGGTTCGAGGATGAAGAAGGGCTTTGACGAAAACGGTTGGGATTCGCAGAATGGGTTTTGATGTTATTTTGGGGTGGGTCGTTGGAAGGTGAGTGATTCGCCGGAAATGGAGGTTCGGCGAGATGAAGATGATGAAGTTGTTGATGAGGGTTTTTTCTGGGTTTTCTGAAATGGGAAGTGAAAATGGTTGTTCTGTTTGAAGATGAAAGGTTGAGAATGGCTGTGAGAGGGAGATTTCCGGAAATGGGTGGATCGGATATGGTTTGAAGTTCTGAGAATGATGAAGGTTCTGGTTCGATTTGAAGGTTTGAAAGATGAAGATGGTGTTCGTGGGGACGAACATGGTAAAAGTGATGCGGTTTTTCATTTTGTGTTTACTGGAGTTCGTTGTTCATGTTGTAGCTGGTGAGGTTCGTTAGCGGCTAGGGTTTTTTATGGGCTATGTTTGTGTGTTTGTAGAAAACGAAAATGGGGGTTCGAGTTTTTTTGGTTGCAGGTTCGCTCGTTTGAAAACGGTGGTTGCTCAGAACTTGATTTGGGAGATTTTCGCTTTTCGAAATTGGGTGGTTGTTGTATTGAGATGACAGAGATGATGGAAGGAAGGGAAAGCTCGTCTTGTTGAAGATGAATGAATATCGTATAGTGGTGAAAATGGAAGAGCTTAGCAAAGTTGAACATGGTTGAAGAATGAGTTCCCGTTTTTTTCCATTTTTAACAGGTTAAAAGGGAGTTCTATGGGAGTTTTTGTTTATGAAGGAAGATGGAGTGGATGTTGTTTTTGATGAGAGTCACGGTTTGGTTTTCATGGTGGAGTTTCGGTGTTGAAGTTTGGGTACGATTTTCTGAGTATTTTCGAAGGTGAGTTGAAGTTTGTTGTTCAAAGTCGTGTTTGAAGGAAGTGTTTGGGTTGGGTTCGTGTGAGCAGAGTTGAGAGATGATGTGAGCCACAACTGGATTCTGCGTGGATTTCCATGGTGGTACAAAAATGGTGGTAGTGAGAGAGCTTTTGAGTTGTTGACAGAATCCATGGAGGTTTGATGTTCTGGAGGTGGTTTGATGGTGTTGAATGGAAGTTGGTTATGTGGTTGAAGAGTGAGTTCAAAGGAGAGGTGGATCTGTGGTTCTGTTGGGAGTTTGAGCAGATGGTTTGGATTTCTGCCGAGTTGTTGAAGACGGTACTGGTGAGTTTGAAGACAAGTTTGAAGGTTTTGGTTATTTTGAAGCAAGAAGATTGATGGTGGGGCTTGTTTGAAGCTGATGAAGATGAAACCGATACATGGTGAGGAGGCAGATGGTTAGTTGAATGTTTGGGTTTTGGTTGAGAAAGTTTGTGGGTTGTGTTTCGATTAGGGTATTGTTCTGCAGGTTGGAAATGTGAAGGTGAGAGTCTTGGAGGTTAGAGAGTTAAGTTTGATGATGATGAAGAGTTTATTTGTGATTGATGTTCTCTATTTCTCTCTTGTAAACTCAACGTCAGGAAACAAATCACACAACTTAAGATTATGAAGATGAAAAAAAACAAAAGGATACTTACAGAGTTGGAGCAAATCCGACAAGTTCCCACGTAGCAACGAGGAGTTTGGGTGTTTAGTAGATGGAAATGGAAGTTCAATGATGAATGAAAGTTGTTTCTTCAAAAGAAATGCAAGTTGTGAAAGTCAGAATAGGGGTCTGATGGTTGATGTTGGTGAAGGGTTTGGGCTGCGCAGCAAAGGTTCTTTAGGGTTTGTTTTTTTTTTAGCCTCCCTTGAACCAACATCTTTTCCTTTCTTATAGTGTAGCATTAGGGTTTTCTTTCATATTTGAATCGTAATAGCATCTCTGGTTACCACTTTTTGATGCTAAGAACATGTCTTTCCATTTTAGTGAAACTGGCCCTGCTGTCCTCTGTTGTCCTATTTTCTTGTCTTCAAAATTTGTTTTTTATGCTGACTGTATCTTTCTATGTGTTTTTTTTTCTGTAGAGAAGGTTTGGAGTGGTGCTGCTTGAAAAGTAAAGCTGGGTATTTAGCCTCTACCTTGCGTACAACCACTGATGAAGGGGAAACAAAGCTGACAGAAGAAGGGAATGAAAGAAAACTCTTAGTCATTCTTCCAAAGAGAAATGTTGGATTAGGTGGTTTTCCAACCAGTGTTGAATTTGTTGAATTTCCTGTATTCAGGCTTTGTTCAAGTAAAACAATAGTGCTGATAAATTTGACATCCAATAGGCCATAAGATCATTGTCGTCTTGATCCTCAATTGCGGAACCAATCATCGGGACAAGGCGATCAAATACACTAGATCTTTCATCCTCAAATGATTTCCAGTGGAGAAGACATTTGTGAATGGTAAATGCAGCAATAGGCTTTCCATGGCTGAACTTTTATTTTCATCAAGTCTACTGATGTTTTGAGGAAAATTATCGTCTAGAACATCGGCAGATGTAGTTTCAGCAGAACCATCACCACTTAATAATGACTCAACAAAACGAGACTTGTGATCTTCCACGTTGTCTTCTAGTTTGGTTAACGACTCCCCTTCCATCCACTTCATAAAAACTGACGCATAAGGCTCGGTAATCACAAGATGAATTGGGACATCAGGAAATAGTTGGGATAAAGCATATGCAGCCACTTTATTTTGTGCGTCCTCTGCAGATTGAAAGATTTCATTCTGATCTGGAAGCTTAAGTGTTACCAGCCCCCCGGCTTTTCGGTTCTTTCCCCTCCCACTAGCTTTACGCAATATGCTTACAGTATAGGAAAAACTCTTTCCTCTGCCAAGTATTTTATTGAATTTTGGAGCTTCCCATCCTGATTTCTGGCATAGCTGATGAAGAATAGCCTTTGGAACCTTTTGAGGGTCTCCCTTCTTCCAAACGCCATCTAACTTATCCAAGTTCTTCTCAGATTGATTTTTGCTAATTTTTGTGCTTTCAAAATATCATAGTGTATTTCATTAGACGGCACATTCTCCAAGAAGAAACCACCAAGCTCAATGTCTTCGACCACTTCTTGTGCAGAATCTTTTTCAACATGACCAACTGGCCAGCAAGAATTAGCAAGATTTTCCTCAAGGTTAGGAAGCTCCACAGCACCTCCATTTATTGCTTCCACGTTATAAGGCAACATAATGGCTGAATTACTTTCCCCGTCATCTGTTGCTTCTTTTGTCAAAGGCTCATGGCCCATGGATGCTCTCTCAGATGCATGGTTAGTACTGATTTGCTCGTATTCTAATGCCAAGTTGTCATCTGATAATCCTAAAGCAGACAACTCCTGTTTCAGTTTCCGTATAATAGGGCTTGCCTGCTCCTGTTGTTTTTTTGTCCCTTTTCTCCTTTGCCTTTGTAGCTTCCAATCTTGCAGCAAGATACTCCTTGGCAATAACATCATAAGGCCTAGGTTCACGGAGCTTGTTTGTACCACTATTTTCGTAAAAAGGATCATCTTCCCAAGACGTATTTTGATCCTCTTGTTCCTGCTGCTCCACATATTGCCTAATCCAATCTGCTTGAGATGATTGGCAAGAATCTAAAGTATCACTGTTCAACTGTCTTTTGATTAAGACGGGAGATTCTAGAAGTTGGTCCTTAGTTGTTGTGATGGATGGATCCTCTAAGGAAGTTGAAGTGTGATGTTGATTTAATATAACACCAACAGAACCCCCTTGATTATAATGAGAAGAAGTTCCAGTGGAAAACTTGAGTGGAAGTTCATTTCCGGGCAAATTGAGGCATAACCAATCAAGAGCGGACTCAAACGTGGTAGAATCCTTGAGAGCGGAGAGAGCGAGTTCAATGTGATGATCAGTGAATCCTTCGCAAGAGAGTTTCTCGTAAACAGCTTTGAGCTTCTTCGCCTTCTGATCCTTCCTCTCAAAAATCCCAGCCCCGACGATGATAACAGGGTGCTTGGCATTTGAAATAGTCTTGGTAAAATCATCTATGGCAGAATGAAGTTCTCTCTTGAATGCAAATGTTGTCCCTCTTCCTATCAGTGCCTCAGGATATGCAGAGTCTTCTTTCAATATCTTGTTTTGCTTTCACCAAAAGCTCTTCAAGTTCTATCAACTGCTTCAAATCTGCAGATTGATGCTGAGCAAGTTCAAAGCCTTGCTCCCATACCACTAAAGCATCCGCTTTCCTTCCCAACACAGAAAGCGCATGACCTTTCAGAATGTAAGCTTGAAGATGCAAGGAGTTAAGCTGAATCGCTCTATCGCAATCCTTAATCACATGCTTATGCAGTTCCAATTGGCTATAACAGAAGGCTCGGTTACAGATATCCTGGACAGCACCAGACTGAGAAACGACTGAATTGAGGATTCGAATTGCCTTGGACCAGTCCTTGGAGCTACATAGCTTGGCGAGCTCGGTTCGATGAGAGGTAACAGGAGCCATTGATGAGAACAGATCAGAATTTCGCGAGGGTTCAGGTGTGAAGGATTTTGGGGATAGACTTTGAAGATGTAGAAGGTAAGATCACAACGCAGGCGGTAAACCGCAGCTTAAGGTATATCCCATTAGTTGTACTGCTCTTATTTCCTGACTGCATAATTATTCAATTATTCTTCATCTCTTTTTTTTCATGTGAGCACTCATGGGGGACTTGGCATGACAAAAGGGTTGCTATGGTGAGGATAGAAGAACAATGACGTCCTTGCGGAAGCTTTTTCCTTTACGTTTGTTGACTACATCGACAAAGAGCTTTGAACATCATAATTTCCACATGGATCTTGAGTCGGACCTGTCTGCGGCTTTCTTTGTCTTTTTCCTCTCGAATAATTGATGAACTTGTTGACACACGCAACGGCCTTGCTGATGAGCAACATGTCAAGTCAGAATTTCGCCACAGTCATATGACTTATGTAACTCTCATTAGTCCGGTGCCTTAGTTTATCACTCTGTAATGATGATAGCATGTATTTCGGCATGATGAATTTCTTTCGTAACAGATACCACCTTGGTGTCTTAAAGATTCATAAGTTATCCACTTTCTAGTGCCACTTTGAGGTTTTGGATATTGTATAAAATACTACTATAAAAACGCATGCCCTCCAGGGATTAGGATAGAGATAAATGAGATTTTTTGTAGCAATTACAGTGAATAGCTGCGTTTTATCCTCAAAACCTGTTGTCATTCAACCATGATAAACTCAAAGTATATTAAGGCTTCTAACTTGAATTTCAATTGGACTTAGCTTGTGGTACAACTAGCTCTGATCCATATTATCCACACAATTTGTTTACATCCTCTCGTCTTCCCTTTACAACACATAAAAGAACATTCCTTTGTATTTGAAACGAATTGCTAACATGTTTGGAGTATATGACCTACATTCTAAACAACCTTGAAACCATCTGAACTAATAGGCCGGACAATTACCTTGGTAGAGTGTAACGACGTTGACGTGTGTAGTTTAATGATCCATGATTTTTTACTACACTTTTCTCTTTTAAATACCCTTATAAGGACTCAACTCTTAAAAATGGATTCACATTTGTAATGTTTGGAAAGATATCACTCTCAACGTGAATCCATGAATCAATAATTGAATCAATTCCCCGTTTTCTTAAAGTGTACGAAATTAATGTTTAATCATGGATCCATATTGACAATCGTACACAGCCGAGCCTTGAACTTTGACATTTGCTAACCGAAACAAAATTTTTTTCATGTCTAGCAGGCTATTACCTTCAGTTGACTTTACATTGCCCAAACTCTACTTGGTAAATGCACTCATCTTTAAGGATCTTGAAGCGCATTGTCATAACCTGATCATAGAGCGAATCATTGACTGACTAAGATTAAGTTAAAACTAAATGAACATCAATCCATACCACACTTCCCTGACTGGCTATCGTCGAAACAGAAAATATGACAAATTTGGGGTATGACAGATAGGAACCTGGTTTTGAGCTTCAATGGAGACTTGAATTGTGGATGAAGCTTCAAGCAAATCGTCTAGAATCCATCAATGAACCTCACTGAAGCTTTTTGCAATGGTGATTTGGACTGAAAATGGCTCTATCTTCAAAATCAATTTTCCAAGTTTCTCCACTTTTTCTTAACTCAATTTTCTGTTATCTTCCACCAAAATCTGTTATCTTCCACCGAATTCTGTTATGGCAGTTGGAAATCATCCCAGAGGTTATATGCAATGGACCTTGAGTGATTTGAAGCCCAATTGAAGCCTATGGCAGCCCAATTCAAAATCTAAGTTTTTGGTTATGGAGCTTTTTGAAACTCATCAAAAGAGAGCTATCAAGCTTGCTCATTGATTCATTCAAGTTCCTTATGATGTGAGGAAGATGTGTGGATAGGATTGAGGCCTTGGAAGTGAATGAATGGTTGATTTGCATTGTGTTGCTTTTTGGTGAAGAAATCTTGGATTTGGCATAGCAAATGAATTCAAACTTGACTTCTGATTTTTCCAATGTTCTTAAAACATCCTTTTGACTCAAAACAAGCACAAATATGACATGAATTGATTCCAAAATGAATTGGTTTGAATTAGCCCTTTTCAAGCTTCCCTTAATGATTCATTCATGAATTTTCTTCACACATTTCTCATTCTAATCCATGTCACTGGATTCTTGGTGCATGGCTTGAGAAATAAACTCATTTTGAACAACTTTCAAGTTGGACAAAATTCCATTTTAGTTGTGTAAGATGGTGAAATTGACCCATAACCAAAAATGGCCTATAATCTCAAATTCCCAAAATACCCTTGTCTTGCAAAGCTCATATCTTGAGTTCTACAAATCCAATCATGGACTTCTAGTACTTTTTGGAAAGATAAGAAGATAAGGAACAACATTAATGTTGGCCAAAAGTTGAGGAGAATCATATTTCTAGGTCAAAAGTGTCATGCAAGTTGGTTGACTTTCAAGCTCCAAATTCACATTCATCTGATGACCTGTAACTTGTCTGATTCATAACTTGAGTTCTATAAACCCTATTAAGGACTTCTAGTAGTCAAATTAAAGCTATGATCATGCTCTACAACAATCATGTTGGGGTCAAGGTGAGATGAAAGTCACATCTTGATTCATGATGAGTTGACCTTAAAATCATCCCTTAGGCATCTTAATACATCAATCCATGATCACATGGCTTTGGAATTAGGTTTCAACCTTCTTCAAATCATCTGTTTACCTAGGGTGGACCAGATGAAACCCTAATTGCACCAATCTTAGTTATACTTCATATCCTTCACATGATGACCTGTCTAGGCTTCAACATGACTTTCAACACTTCTCGTGAGCTCTCTCAAAGCTTCAAGTCAACCTTCATGGCTTTAACATCATCAAATGACCTCTCATAACCTTCAAGTTATGCGGCATACACTCTTATATCCAACCCCTTCTCTGAGGATCTTTAACTTCTTTGATGAGGATATCAACCCTTGAATACTTGAATAACCCTCTTAGCTAGCTTCATAGCCTTGTGTAGCCCTTTTTTGGTAGTCATACATCTTGATCCCCCGCACACATGTCAATGCAATGCAGATGATAATGCTAAAATGAATGCAATAAACCATAAGCTATGTACAGAAAAAGGTTAGGCAAATTTTGGGGTGCAACAGCTGCCCCTATTCAAAAGGCTTGGACCTGACTGGGTGAGAAGCGAACGGCTCTCAAACAATCAAGGTAAAAGACGGTTGAATACCAATAAACCTTGAAATTTGCCAACCACACAAGTAAACGATACTCTGATGGGGACAAAATCTTCGGAAACGGAAATGATAGTTGCACGACAACTTACTGGTGAATGATTAATCTCAAATCTCCGTCAGGATGATCATCTGATTTTGCTGTAGAACTTCGTCTACAAGTCATTAAGGGATCACCGGTTACACGGTAACTGGTGAAGGATGGTCGATCATGCCGTCGGGCATTCTGGACCACAACAGATGAATTCCTTATCTTCACCTATGGACTCGTCAGGTCGCTAGGAACGTTCGACAATATCTTTGTCGGACTCCATCAGTTTGTCAATAAGGGATCACTGGTTACATGGTAACTGGTGAAGGATGGCAGATTTTGCCATCGGGCTTTCTGCGCCACAACAGAAGAATTCCTTATCACCGCCTATGGACTCGTCAGGTCGCTAGGAACGTTCAACAATATCTTTGTCGGACTCCATCAGTAAGTCAATAAGGGATCACTGGTTACACAGTAACTGGTGAAGGATGGCTGATTTTGCCGTCGGGCATTCTGCGCCACAGCAGAAGAATTCCTTATCACCGCCTATGGACTCGTCAGGTCGCTAGGAATGTTCGACAATATCTTTGTCGGACTCCATCAGTAAGTCAATAAGGGATCACTGGTTACACGGTAACCGGTGAAGGATGGCTGATTTTGCCGTCGGGCATTCTGCGCCACAGCAGAAGAATTCCTTATCACCGCCTATGGACTCGTCAGGTCGCTAGGAACGTTCGACAATATCTTTGTCGGACTCCATCAGTAAGTCAATAAGGGATCACTGGTTACACGGTAACTGGTAAAGGATGGCTGATTTTTCCGTCGGGCATTCTGCGCCACACAGAAGAATTCCTTATCACCGCCTATGGACTCGTCAGGTCGATAGGAACGCTCGATAATATATTTGTCGGACTCCATCAGTAAGTCAATAAGGGATCACTAGTTACACGGTAACTGGTGAAGGATGGCTGATTTTGTCGTCGGGCATTCTGCGCCACAGCAGAAGAATTCCTTATCGTCACCTATGGACTCATCGGGTCGCTAGGAACATCGACAATATCTTCGTCGGACTCCATCAGTAAGTCAATAAGGGATCACTGGTTACACGGTAACTGGTGAAGGATGGTTGATTTTGCCATCGGGCATTCTGCGCCACAGCAGAAGAATTCCTCTGGACTCATCAGGTCATTAGGAACTTTTGACAATCTCTATCGGACTTCATTAGTAAGTCAGAAAATAGAATCCTTAATCAATCACGGACCAATAAGGATACCTAATCTTTTGCCGTTAGGCACTCCGCGTCATCTAGGAGAATTCCTTCTTCGACATTACAGTCGGACTTCATCAGTAAGTCAGTAAATATAATCCTTAATCAATCATGAACAAGTAAGGATATCTAATCTTTTTCCGTCAGGCACTCCGCGTTAGCTTAGAGGAACTTCTTCGTCATTACAGTCGGACTTCATCAGTAAGTCAGGGGGAGCTCGGCACTGCTGCCGGACTTCAATCATCAAGTCTTAGGGGAAATTTCAACTTCTCTGTTTGAAACCTGCTGAGGATGACACATCTCCGCTGGGGATTCTGGGGAACTATCAAGTAACTCTGCTTTGGTGATTCAGGAATCATTCTGAACAAATAAACTCTGCTGAGGAATTCAAGAATCATCCTGAACAAACAACTTCGTTGGGGACTTCAAGAATCATCTTGAGCAAATAATTCTGCTGAGGAACACCTGCAAAATGAAAACAGTGACGACCTAGCTCATGTTTCACATGCATGTATTTGACAATGGCGTAATTCTCCACATGGTGGAAATGCTACGCGTTTAGGGTAAATGCTACGAATTCATGCAAAATGCTACGACCAAATCAGCAAAATAAATGCTGAAGAGAACACCCTCCTGTCAAGGAACCATTCTGATGGGAAGAAGGAATCATCCTACTGAGGAGAAGAAATCACACCAATCTTACTTGGACTTAATCTGGGGAAACGAACCTCAGGCGACTTTCTGTAGGGGACAAAGTTCTACGAGAACCTGTACTCGCTCAACTGGGTATACGAACCACAAACTGCTGAGGAAATGATGTCAATCGCAAAAAGAAACAGCACGGCCTTCGCAGATACAATCTTCCTAGAGACACGGACTCCGATGGGGAAGTATGGCAACAACTATTCAAACGCTCTACTAGGGAAAACCAATAACGGCTTGAACGGCTTTCAAGGATTCAGCTCTCTTGGGGAACTGCGAACTCGGCTGGGGACACGCAACCAGACACTGGAATAAATCCTGCCTGCCAGGGATAACCCAACTCTGTAGGGAATTTCAATTCTGCCGGAGACTTCGGTCTGAATTATCAAGAGCTGAACACTTATAGATAGTCTTCTACGAGAAAACTGCAAGTTGACCCACTGTTGGGAACGAGTATACACCTCTGCGCATGACTCAGCTGGGGAAATGATGATCCTTCCTAGGATGCATTTGGTTGGGGAGAATTTATCTCTGTTCGGGGAGACACATCAATGCTCATAGCCCCATGTTCAGATTCTGTGGGGAAACACAACTGAACCTGCTGGGGAAGAAGGAGTTATCTTGCATGGAAAAACATGCCATGAAACGAACTCGAGATGGCTTGCCCCAGAATCTTAACAACTTCTGACAATCTCTGCCAACACGGAGAGGAACGGCTCCTTCGCTTTCAACTTTCGCCCCAGCCTGTGGGATCTTTGTAACATCCTCTCGAAAGGAAACCTGAGATCTATGTACTCTGGTGGTTTGACGCGAATGGATTCAGCACTTTGAACCTCACACAGGTGCTTCAAGTTAATCCCCTTTAGGATAAGGATAGCTTCGGCGCTCTCGGGGTGACCTGCCCCTGCCTTGTCATAACTTTGCCCCTCATGGGCTGATCTGCGGGGAGTAGTACCCTTGGCTGCGAGAGATTCATCAAATCTCGACCTGATTGCCCCGGATTAACTGACTCCTGGATGGTTGACTCCCATGCCGCGATCGTTTGATATAGCTTGCCCCGGTTCACTGGAATACTCAGGCATTCTGCATTCTGTCCTGATCAAATATTTCCATCGTGGAAACTTTCCCGCTGTCAAGCGCTTACTCGCTAGTAAAATAAGTTGTTCTGCATAAAAGACATATCAAATGCAATGCATATGGAAGTTTTCAAAATCCATTCCTGTTCACTGGAAAAAAATTTGTGACATAAAATGTATGAAATCATTTATCAACATGTCAACATTAATACAACACTGTAATGGGAATCCTTTCTAGGAGTCAGTTCCGATGCGATCTTTACCGAAGTATGCTTTCGAAACAAACCTATTTCAATTAGGACTTTTGAAGGTTGTAACGTGGTCAGGTTCACGGTTTATGAAAGAAAGGATACAAGCTCAAAATTCATTTTAACCCACCCATTCTCCTTGATGTTCTCCGATCCTACGTTTAGCTAATTCGACCTTAGCGTTCACCTTTCAAAGGTTGAGTGGAAGTTCAAGAGATCACCCTTTTTCGAAGTGACCATCACTCTCTTTTCGTCTTTTGGCATCCGAAGCCACACGATTTCGTTCTTGTTTGAGAATTTTCTTTTGTAATCCTTTTTGCTTTTCGTTTTTCCATTCCCTAACTTTTTCCTTGACTAGCTCTTTTGAGTTTCTTCGATTTTGAAGTCCAACAAGATGCCCTAATTTTTGCCTAAGTCGCTTGTTTGCAAGATTCGACTTAGCGGGCTTTTTCTTTTGGATTCTTTTCTTTCTCTTTTTTTTTGAACAAATCGCATGGCAACGGCTCGTATGACTTGTTTGAAAAGAGATTGTGATTGTTTCACTCCTGATCGGCCAGGTTTAACCATCATGGTTTTTTAGGTACGACCTATAGCGGTGTGATTGATCCTCGAACGGACACTCGTTTTGTAATTTGAACGCTAGGTCAAATTAACTGACACCTACCCTGCCCCGGGTTTTTCATTTTCAGAAAGAAACTCCTACTACTCGGCTCAAAGGGGTTAACAAGGGATTATCTTCCTTATATCTCCGGTGTTTGGGATTTAAAATAATACCTGTACATCATTAACAGGTTTTTTATTCAAAAGCATAGCATTGGAAGCTTACGCATCATTGGATTTCATCATCCTCCCCGGATTCCACTTAAACAAGCATTTGAAATAAAAGAAAGCAATAGAGTGAACACGAATGGATTAGTTCAAAACATGCATATTTATTTCATTATCAATATCAATTGAAAAAAAACATGCTTTACAAACGAAATTTGCATTCTACACAGGAAAGAAACTACAAACGTAAAGAAATGCCATGATAAAATGCAGATTGCCAGCTCCTGGGAACTTGGCTTTCACACTTATTTTGCTGCTGAAGGGAGCGGCCCTTTGAAGTCTTCAGACTCAATCAAATGAACGGTTGTTGTGCGGTCGACTCTAACTTGGGCTCCGATAGTTTTGCTGCAATGGAGCAAGAGGTTGCTGATTCTGAACGGCAGAAACATCTGGAGACATGGTATGAACTAGTGAGGATTCTCCCTATTCAGGGGCTTTCATCCTTAAGCTCGATCCAGGAACATGAAAAAATGGTGGGCAAGGCGATTCAGACTTTGAAGACCGCAGGATATACTCCTGATCTTTCTCAACTTCAGATGAGGTAACGGGAACATCCATCTCTTTTGCATGATAAGGGATGAATATTCCTGATGCTTTCATGCTGCCCGACATGAATTCAATTGCTCTTGAATCAATCAAGTTTTGAACCTTATGCTTAAAAGCTTTACAGTTCGTTACATCATGCCCCGATGCTCCAGAGTGGAATTCGCAACGGGCATTTACGTCCCAGCCGGGTGGTAGTTGTCCAATCAATGGAGCCAAAGTTCGAGGTTTAACCAACTGAAGTTGGAGCAAGAGTTGCACCAACTGGGCATAATCCAAAGGGATTGGATCGAGGATTCTGTCAGATAGTTTCATCTTTTGACCATGTCTTCTGGGGTTGTCTTGAGGAACCGGACGTGGCCGCTGATGGGAAACATTTTGAGCTTTAAGCTGTGTAGAGGGTCTTTTAGGCCTATCGTGCCTTGGTGCAGGTTCTTCAGACACCTGTGGAGCAAGTATGCCAGCTGCAGCTTCGGGCATTTGCTCACATTCTCTTCTGAGTATGTTCTTTAACACTTATGCCATCAGGCCCACGTGACTCTTCAGCTGGTTGTTCTCCTCTTTGAGCGCCTCTTGATTCCAACGCAACGCTTGAATGCCCTTCATGAACTGCCCTAGCTGGCTCTGAACATCCTTCAGTTCTGCTTGTACCTCTTCCATTGCTCGGGTCAACCTGCAATCAATCCTGAAATAACCTGTATCAACAGAGGGTTAGAAAAATAGCTCGAGGTACCTGTTATGCAAATGATTCATGCAAATGCAAACGTGTGTCTGTGCCTTAGGGAGATTTCTCCCCCGATTCTAGTGCCAGAGTGCCAGTGATGATAATTAGAAGTCCAGATCCAGTCGTGGAGATAACGTCTCGTATATATATAAAGCCCAACAAGGAAGCATACAATGTCACTGAATACATGTGGAATCAACAGCATGACCTCGACTAACAAGTCTGGTGATGGTCAGCATACAACAATGATCAGAAAGTACAAAGGATTACAAGGTAGTCAAGTGCGGCAACGGGCGTGAAACTCTTCTCGCAACTCCTTCGTTTTGGGATGATCAGGCTGAGTGAGTAACCCTTTGACAAGTAACTCCCTCTGCATAACGGTGTACTGAAGACCTTCAACGGAGTCCTCCCGCTCTTCTTTGCCAAAACAATCTTCTAATTTTTGCTTCTTAGACTCAAAAATCTACTTGTGATCTTTCAGGTTCGCAATGGCCTTGTTCAACATGTCTTGAGTGGCGTATCGACAAGCAGTTTCATCATCAAACTTCTTCTCACTGGCCTTCAACTGAGCCTTCAACTTGGAGATCTGTTGCTTTAGCTTGTCCTCCCGCTCTTTGCTGTTGGCCAGAGTGGCATTCCACTGCTGGTTGAATTTGGAGATTCTCAAGTAAGCATTATCCAGGTCCTGCTTTTTGGTGGCAAGCACATCGTTGACAGCCTTGAAATCCAAACCTAAACGTTCACGTTCGGCTCTCTGTTTGGTCAAGTCTGTACCTAGCCGGTTCACCAGCTCCGTCTGTTTTTTGAAGGAATAGACAACTTCTCTCTTCTTGCTTCTAAGTGAACCAGTTCTTTTTCCAAATCCTCGTTGGTCTTCTTCAGCTCTTCCTTCTCAGCCAATACCTGGTTGTATTTCTGAATGGACACCTTAGTAGGTTCTTCAACCACTGGAGGGAATCTTGCTTAGCAGGTGGAAAGGGCATCCCTATTGTTTCTTCCCTGCTTTGAATCAAAGTCACATAAGAAGCATAAGCCTAGCTGTTGCTCTTACCCAACAGTGTTTTCCCTGACATGCTGATGTCGTTCCAAGCATGCTTGAGCTTGGCTAACATATCCCCATCTAGAAGCCCCGTGAGGTACAGAGATTCCTGCACCTCCTCGTCCTTCGGCGGACCTCTCAAGGCGTACGTAAACTGCCTGACAAGTAATGAGGGATTGTAGTTAATACAGCCTTTTCTTCCGATCAGGGGGACATTAGGAAAACCATTGCAATTGTAGATCACTTTAGTACCCAGCATATCCCGATCAAACCATATGATGCTCTCCGCTGATAAACCCATCAGGCGTTCAGACCACTCAGCTGTAGCTGCAGAGGAAACAAAGAGACCCTTCTTGGGCAAGTGGCTATCAAACCATTTGTAGAGTAAGGGCGCACAGGACGACACATTTTTACCCCTTCTGTTTTCATTCTTGTAATGGACAAAATTATATAAATCACCAAGCAAGGTGGGAACTGGATTTTCCGATGCAAAGATATGGAAGGCGTCCAAATCTATAAAGTCTGGCATATTGGGAAACAAGACGATGCCATAGATGCAGAGGGCGAGAATAGTGTTGAATATGATCCAACAACCGTCCTTAGCGCACTGTTGGGACTTCCCAACCAGAAACTGTAGAGAAAAACCAGGAACTCCATTCCATGAGGTCAAAAGCAGCTCTGAAGCATCCAGATGAAGGGCAGCAGCTAGGTTAGCCAGATTAGGCTTAGCATCCATGTGAACAAACGGCATCTAATCCTTAACAGACACACCCAACAACTCAGCATACTCTTTTAAGGTAGGCGCAAGGATGAAATCTGGAAAAGTGAAGCACCTCAACGGAGGGTCATAGAACTATAGCAATGCATAAAACCCGTTCAACTCATAGACTGAAGGTTTACGGACCAGACTGAGCAACTTCCCATAAGATTTCTTGAATTCTCCTTTCATTGTACTATCTGCCAAGGCAGTCAAACTAAGCAGCAGAGTGATATTTGGGGTAGGGAGCTTGTAAGCCACATTATTCTTCAATGATTCCATGCTAGCAAACAGAGGGCAAGATTACTGGAACTGGGGGATAGTATATGCACCTACAACACAGACACACGTTAATGACATGCACATGGGTATGCAAAAATGCAAGATGCAATCATGCTGTTGAGGAGACCAAGGCTCTATTTCAACATAATCACAGCACTGTTCTGACAATAAGACCCTGACGTCAATAAATACTGATTCACTGTCAAGAAAACCAGGTTTTCTGAAGGTCAAAGTTTCCTGCACAGCCCAGCCCCGCTCACAGGTATGAATCCTATCCACTGACAAGGTATGGCATCCTATGCATTTCCTAGCGTCACAGACTTTCACGAAATGATGATATGTTCACCATTTCTTGTTTGGCATCATCACTCCCTGAAGAGGCCTCACTTAGCTGAGTCACAAATGATCGGTCCCCAGAGTTGACAACCCTCCAGACCAACAACCCCTCAAGCCCAAAGGGCTGGAAAAGAAGTCAACCAAGAGAATCTCGTCTGAGCGTGGATTTTGTGGGACAGTAGTACATGCAAAGCATGCACACGCACACTACTTTCCATAACTAATGCTAGGTATACACTCAAGCTTGGGTCTGGCTTATCACTCATCAGAGCCCCCTCCCACAACAGCACAAGAAATAATCATATTATACTGAAAATAAAATGCGGAAAGTAAAGTGCGATAAATAAATGCAAACCCAACAGATAAACACGTAAGTTCTAGGATTGACTCCCATAGGGGACGTTGGGTCCCCAACAGAGTCGCCAGCTGTCGCTACTGCGAAAATAAGGTGCCGGAAAAACAGAAGAGTCGCCACCTTTCGTTATTTATCCCATAGAAAGGGAAAGGAACCGATCGGAAAAACTTGACGAAAAGGTATAAGACAAGGTCATCGCAACCAAGTCTAGGTTCAGGAGTCGGTTACGCAAGGGGAAGGTATTAACACCTCTCACGTCCGTTGTACTCAACGAGATCCATGCTTGTTGTGTTTATCTGACGGGTTGGTTTAACTATCTACCTATCAAGGCTGGTCTGAAAAGAAAAGAAAAATGACTCGGCAAAGCATCGCGCTTCGTGCCTACTTATTCTCGTCAGAGAACGAGAAATCAGAGTCAACGTAGTTCGGCTAACTACGGGTGAGGGAAGGTTGCTCGCCAAGATATCGCATCTTGTGCCTACGTATTCTCATCAGAGAAATCAGAGCGGACATAGTTCGGCTAACTACGGAACACAGGTTGATTCATCTGCTTTTCCGAGTAGGGTTAACAAACAGTTCCAGCAGTTTGGTGTATGCAGCTCGCTCATCGGAGACTCGTGCATTACCGTTTGCGGTAGAACTGAGAGTTAACGACATTCTTTTTCTGAAAATGTTTTCCTGATTAAGAGCCCACAGGGCAAAAGAGGTTTGATGTTTATTTTGTGTCTTTTACGGAAAGAAGTGTTTTTTATGGATGTTTGTAGTTCATACTGCACTAGAGACTATGACTTAGGAGTGAATGTGTCGCATGTCACCTAAAGGGTACCATACTAAACATACTGATTATTGGAAGGAAACCCTCCAATAACCATTTCCTAAGTGGTTTAAGGCTCGTAACGTACTGTACCAACTTGCCTTTATTACGTATTTTACTGTTGTTTTGGAGATGTAAGGAGAAAGGACTACAGGGGAGACTATCAAGATCCTACTATTGTCATGCCATGGATTCATCCTATGGGTTGAGTTTGAAATAGGGAACTCCTAGATGTTATCATGCAAAGGTTTCAACCTAAAAGTCTATCATCACTTCCTTATCAAAGGAAGCGAGAGTCCTAAGGGATCATGTCAATGGGAAACAGAAAAACAACTGCCAAAACCATTAAAGCAGATAAAACAGAAAAGCAAACAGTAAAGATGCAAATGGGATGCAGCAATACAAGCAGAGGAAGAAGCTCAACCTCTAAGCAAACAAGCAAAGGGATCAAACAAGACCGACAAGCAAAGGGAGGGTCACCTCATCCTTTATATGCAAACACATCAGTTACAAAAGGGAAAACTACACTCAAGCAGAGGGAGAACACTCAACCTCTAATGCAAACAAGCAAAGGGAGCTCAGCTCAACCTTTCAATGCAATCATGCACTTAGCCTAAAATTCTCTACACATGAGACTATCCTAATGCATCAAGCAATGTCAAACAATCATGAATGAAAGAAGGAGTAAAGGGATGAACAATATGACATGTAAGGAAATCATTCCAAGATAATCAAACAAGGCATCTAACCTAGAGAAAAGATTGATGGATGGATGCATGCCTGATGTAAACCAAAGGAATCCATCAAGGTATTCAACCAAAGATGAAATTTTATAATGGGAAGCATGATGTATACCAAAGGTATCCATCATGACACTCACCCATTCATGGAAGAACTGAATCAATCATGGGAAGCATGATGTATACCAATGGTATCCATCATGACACTCAACCATTCATGGAAGAATTGAATCATTTATGGGAAGCATGATGTATACCAAAGGTATCCATCATGACACTCAACCATTCATGGAAGAATTGAATCAATCATGGGAAGCATGATGTATACCAAGGGTATCCATCATGACACTCAACCATTCATGGAAGAATTGAATCAATCATGGGAAGCATGATGTATACCAAGGGTATCCATCATGACACTCAACCATTCATGGAAGAATTAAGCAATGCAAAGCAAAGCTAGAAAGGGGAATCATCCTCCTAAAGGTTTTTAAGGAAACCCTAATGATTAGCTCTAAAGATCACTTAACCAAATGAATTTGGAAGATCTATCAAGGCTTAATAATGGTTCTAGATAGGTATCAACCGAAGCTCTATTCTATCAAGAAGGAATTTGAAGCCTAAGGTTAGCTAAAGTTCACTTTAGAGGCTAAACTAGGATGTAAGCTAAGTTAGGATCACCTAAAACACCATCAATTTGTAAAATGTGAGGAAAATAGGAAAATCAATCCTAAAAGGCTAGGAAAACTCCTAAGGCTTCCTAAGTGTGTTAAGGAATCATGATAGAAAATCCAGGGTCAAAACCTAAATCGATAGGTACTAAACAATTTCTACACTTCAAGGTATGCTAAAAGGAATCCACAAGGGGAAGGTCCTAGAAATATATCTCAAACCTATACCTAAAGCATCTAAAAAATGCAAGAAAAATGTTACAATATCCTACAATGTATCAACATTCATCATACAAAAAATTAGAGATTAAATCCAAGCATTGATATGGAAACAAAAATCTAAAAGTTAGCATGGCATGATTTCTATTTATTGAAAAGCAAATAAAAGAAAAATACAAAATTAATTGAAAAAAGAATTAAAATTGCATTTAAAAAATGTGACAAATTAAAGAACATGTTAAAACACAATCATGATTTTTTCAAGATTTATTGACCTCAATTAATATTTCTTCTGAATTAAAATCAAACAAGGATTAACAAAGAAAACTAAAGAAAAAGAAATTAAAAAGGAAAGTAAACGGTGCAGTTAGCCATCTTCCTATGTGTTATCCGTTTGGGTCGTGTGGGGATGGGGTGTGATTAGTGAAACGGTCCAAAAGCCCAGAGTTTCAATAAATGAAACTCTGCGTTTCAACTTATGGGAAATGGCCAAATAGCAAAGTGCAATCGTGGCCGTGGATTGGGAGTACGAAGTCAAGCTTCAGCGCGATCGGACGGTCATTATAAAGTCTGGCGTTTTAAAAATGGAAACAGAGGGAAAGCACACGCGGTGGCGCTGGAAATTCCAGACGGTGGCCGGCCTTGCGCCGGTCATCTTCTTCCATTCACCAAAATTCCAACTTCCTCACTCCTTGACCAAAACTTGATTTTCTTGAACCAAAACTATATGATTTTTCGTGTAGAATCTGAATATGCAATTTATTTTCACTTTCCTCCATTAAAACTGAAAAATCGTGAACCTCCAAGAATCTCTCAAGAATTCTCAACTTTCTCAAATGCCAAAATTGAAGATACTAATCTCTTCCTCTCACTTCCTACATCAATATTCCATGTTTCTTTTCCGTTTTCATCCAATAATTAGAGAGAAATTCAAACTACAAGCTAAGGTGTTCTGTCAAGAATTGTCACGAAACATAACCATTCTAATCCTAAAACGTTCTACACACTCTAAGGATCACAATCATGTGAATATAACATAGCAATTCATCAAGAACAGAGTGTATGGATGAATGATAGGAACCTGGTTTTGAGCTTCAATGGAGACTTGAATTATGGATGAAGCTTCAAGGAAATCATCCAGAATCCATCAATGAACCTCACTGAAGCTTTTTGCAATGGTGATTTGGACTGAAAATGGCTATATCTTCAAAATCAATTTTCCAAGTTTCTCCGCTTTTTCTTAACTCAATTTTCTGTTATCTTCCACCAAAATCTGTTATCTTCCACCAAATTCTGTTATGGCAGTTGGAAATCATCCTAGAGGTTATATGAAATGGACCTAGAGTGATTTGAAGCCCAATTGAAGCCTATGGCAGCCCAATTCAAAATCCAAATTTTTGGTTATGGAGCTTTGTTAAAATCATCAAAACAGAGCTATCAAGCTTGCTCATTAATTCATTATGGTTCCTAATGATGTGAGGAAGATGTGTGGATAGGATTGAGGCCTTGGAAGTGAATGGATGGTTGATTTGCATTGTGTTGCTTTTTGGTGAAGAAATCATGGATTTGGCATAGCAAATGAATTCAAACTTGACTTCTGATTTTTCCAATGTTCTTAAAACATCCTTTGGACTCAAAACAAGCACAAATATGACATGAATTGATTCAAAAATGAATTGGTTTGAATTATCCCTTTTCAAGCTTCCCTTAATGATTCATTCATGAATTTTCTTCACACATTTCTCATTCTAATCCATGTAAATGGATTCTTGGTGCATGGTTGGAGAAATAACATCATTTTTAACAACTTTCAAGTTGGACAAAATTCCATTTGAGTTGTGTAAGATGGTGAAATTGACCCATAACCAAAAATGGCCTATAATCTCAAATTCCCAAAATACCCTTATCTTGCAAAGCTCATATCTTGAGTTCTACAAATCTAATAATGGACTTCTAGTACTTTTTGGAAAGCTAAGAAGATAATGAACAACATTCACGTTGGCAAAAAGTTGAGGAGAATCATCTTTCTAGGTAAAAAGTGTCATGCAAGTTGGTTGACTTTCAAGCTCCAAATTCACATTCATCTGATGACCTGTAACTTGTCTGATTCATAACTTGAGTTCTATAAACCCTATCAAGGACTTCTAGTTCTCAAAATTAAAGCTATGATCATGCTCTGCAACAATCATGTTGGGGTCAAGGTGAGATGAAAACCATATCTTGAGTTATGTGGTCTTGAAGTTAGGCACCAAACCAGGGAATTTTACACTTTCAAGCATAGCAACCCTAGCTTATGAACTCCTCACACTCTTGATTCATGATGAGTTGACCTTGAAATCATCCCTTGGGAATCTTAATACATCAATCCATGATCACATGGCTTTGGAATTAGGTCTCAACCTTTTCCAAATCATCTGTTAACCTAGGGTGGACCAGATGAAACCCTAATTGCACCAGTCTTGGTTATACTTCATATCCTTCACATGATGACCTGTCTAGGCTTCAACATGACTTTCAACAATTCTCATGAGCTCTCTCAAGGCTTCAAGTCCAACTTCATGGATTTAACTGAAGGTGAGAAAAACACTTAGAAGGGGGGGTTGAATAAGAGTTTTAAGAAATATGGCAATAAAAATAACTCAAGATTTTTATCCTGGTTCGTTGAACTCAACTACTCCAGTCCACCTTATCAAAGATGATTTTCCTTTCTCTACAAGGATTTAATCCACTATTGATCAACTGATTACAATAGAAAGCACTAAGAGCAGTTGTCTTAGTCTTCTCAAGAACTACTGACCACACCTTGGTTTTCTTAAGGAACTTCTTACAAATTAATGTAAACTAACAAGTGTCTGAATGCTTCTAATAAGCTGTATCACAACTGTGATGTTTACACCTAAGATTAAGTACAACAAAAACTATATGGTTTTATGAAAGATCAAATGAATAAGATCTTGTGAGATTTTCTCTTTTATGAATCAAGCGTGTATTTCTTTCTGAGTGAACTTGCAATGAGAAAATGGTGAATAGTGAATTAGCAACCTCAAAATGTTGAAGTAGTTCTCCTTTTATAGCTTTTTTCAATTGCTTTGAGTGATGCGCAGCTGAATATAATATTAAATTTGTAAGACTTTTCATCACCAAAAGTATGGGCAGAGATATGCTTTCTGCAGAAAGGTATGGTTGTAGAAGCCTTGGGATTTGCACCACGTCACTTCTTTGGACAAATTAGCCGTTGGTTACTTTGGAAGTAGCACCACGTCTAATCAAGTTTACAGCTTCTTCAACAAGCTTCCTTCAAGATGAAGTCTTCATAATCTGCACTTCAGAACTTGTAGTAAGCTTAAAAGGTATGGAATGCTTTAAGATGATCAGAGCTTAAGATGAATGAGAAGTTCAGAGCCTTGATAGATGATCAGATCTTAATGTATCAGAGTCTCAATCTTGATCAGAGTCTTCATCAGAGTATGCAGCAGTATGTGCTAAGAGCGTGAATATAAATGATAAGAGTCTGATTATCAAAGCCTCAACTTTTGTACACTCCTTTCATTAACGCTTCAGATCATTTTGTAGCTTCTGCTTCAGATCCTTCTAGCAGCGCTTCAGAATCTTCTGATAGTCTTGCATCTGATGCTTCAGAGCTTTGCATAGTTTCTTTGTACTTATGTATTTTGCTTCTTTAAGAGTATTTAATTTTATACCTGAAACAATAATACTTGAACAAATTTTAGAGTGTATATTTTCTTAATACAAAATTCCATAAAAGTTATCATCAAAACATAGAGATATAAGAAACACCAATCTGTGTTCTAACAATCTCCTCCTTTTTGATGATGACAAAACATAGGGAATTTTGTTCAATAAAAAGAAATAAAATATATAACTCCCCCTGAGATTAAGAATCTCCCCCTGAAATTAATACTTTAATAGAAGAGAACACTTCCCTTTTTGCTAGAGTATATTTTAGAACTTGGTAAAAATCCTTGTTGAGAGAAAGAATCAGAGCTTGGATGCTTTCCAGAATTAGAGTCTGATGATTTCTTTCAAAATGAAGAGTCTGGTAAATCTTCCAGATTCAGAGTCAAATTTGCTTCAAGGATCAGAGCCTGGTTGGGTAATTCTCAGGGTAACTTCAGATCATTTTTGTCAGATGAATTAATAAGATCTGAAAGTCTTAACATTCAATGTTAGTTTAAAACAATGTCTGAATTTCATTTTAGTATTGCTTATGGATTGAACAATCAAATTCTCTTTCTCCCCCTTTTTGTCATAATCAAAAAGAATTTTAAAGACAGAAAAGATAACAGAAGAAGGGAAAAACACAACACATAAATGAAAAACATAGCAGCTAGATTCATTCAGATCAAAGTAGCACAAAAAGCATAAGATGTTCATACAGCAGATGATAGAAAATAGAACAACAGAAAACAAGTGCAAAACACGAATGCAAAGACATGAAAAAGAAAACTAGGGCTGGCGAGAAGCAATCAAGGTCAGAAGATCAGTAATCTTAGCAGTGGACTCTTCTTGCTTGGTCATCCAAGTCTTGATCTCTTCAGTGGTTTGTTCCTGTTTTATCATCCATGTTCTGATTTCCTTGACTTCTTGGACAACATCTCGAATCTCAGTCTTCATCTCAGATGCAGAAGGTTCAGAAGCAGATGCAGTTGCCATTGGATGATCAATCTCCATGTCAGATGCAGGAGTATCTTCTATCATTGCAGAATCTTCAGCAGGAGCATCTTCTAGAAGAAGCACTGGGGTTGTGATAATGCTCAGCAGAGTCTGTCTGACCATTTCAGCAAACTTAGCCTTTGCATCATCAGCACACAGTGTTCTGAGGTCAGATGCAGCAAAGTTGAACTTAGAGATGAATCTGTTCCAAGAGGCTTCAGATTCAGCAAGATCCATACTAGCCATGCACTCTTTCTCCACAGAAGCAATCCCCATACGTAGTTCCTTATTGAAATTCCTGAATAGAGTATAAACATTTGATCTGGGTTTGGGGTTCAGAAAGTCTTCTATGGTGACTGGTTGTGATGGTTCAGGAGGTGTTTGGTTTTGTTCAAGAGGTGGGTGATTAGATGATGGTTGTTCAGATGGTGGTTGTTCGGATTGTTGGGGTATGGGTGATTGTGGTTCAAATGGTTGTGGTATGGATGTTTGTGGTATGGTGAGTTGAGGAATGAAGGTGTCATCATCAGATGGTGTTGATGTAACAACATCAGATGAGGCTGGTATAAAATCTGTGAAGTTGAATTTGAAGCGAAGAGGGTTGTCGGAAGCAGGTAGGTCAGATGGTAGTTGTTTATAAGGATCAGGAATATGTAAGCTAGTTGGTGAGGGGACTTCAGATTCATCAGAATCAGATGATTCAGTTGAATGACATGAAGTTGAAGAGATGACATACATGGTTGCAATAGGTTACACATCCAGAATGTCTTCAGATGGTTGTTGGACAGATGGTTCAGGATTTTGGATGATTGGTTCTTCTGGTGGTTGAGTAGAAGAGAGTGGTTCAGATTGTTTTTGTTGTTTAGAAGATTGTTGTTTTTGTGGTTCAGATTGTGTTTTTTGAGGGGGTTGTTGTTCAGAAAATTTCTGTTGAGGGGGTTCAGATGGTAATTGAACAGAAGATGGTTGAGAATGTTTGTGAGGAGATGAAATGGGTTCAGATGAATGAGGTTCAGATGATTTAGGAGGAGATGGTGGAGGTGAAGGTGAGGGTGAGGGTGAAGGGACAAGTGGTTTGGGATCAGATGTTAATACCTGTTGAATTGTTTCTCTAATTTCTTCCACAGTAGCTTCTGGAGGATTTTCCTTCTGCTTCTTGTCCTTCTCAGGTCTGTCAGCAGCATCAGAGGCTTTCCTCTTAGGTTGTGCAACAGATCCTTCCTCAGCTTTTCTCTTCCTGCGCCTTTCTCTCAGAAGATTTGGCAGAACTTCTCCTTCCTTTTGGACTATGTTAGCAGGCAGATGGATACCATTCTTCAAACAATCAGCAATGTATGTCAGAATGATGTTCTTAGGTTCATCAGCATTGAACATAGGGAAATCTGCCAAAGGAATTCTCCTTCTGCTAACTTCTTCAGAGTTAAATTTCTTGGGTTTTCCAGCAAGCTCTGAAATGACCTTCTTTCTTTTCAGAGTGTTCCCATTGATGACAGATCCTATCACATAAGACAGATCATCTGTCACTCCAACATCAAGCAGATGTTTCACAAGACCATTCTCTGTTCGAATGTCTGATATCAGTCTTCCCATATGGATCCAAGTTCTGATTTTTCCAGCTTTAACCCTTACTTCTTCTCTCGTTTCTTTGATATGGTTCAGAAGATGACTGAACAGAAGATAAGGTAAATCCACCTTCTTTCCTTTACTCATACAGAACATGAAGTACATTTGTTCTGAGTTCACATAATCTGGTGAGTTAGAAGATTTCATGTGAAAGATAGAACTCATGAAAATCTTGGCCCAAATTCTGTAAACAGGCTTCAGATCTCTGACCTTGTTGGATGGTTCCCCAGAAATACAAACTTCTTGAAAAATGTCAGCCAAATCCACACGATCAGTAGCCATACTTGTGATTCCATCAATTTCCTTATACTCAAGTAGTTGTCTGATTAATTTTTCAGTGATGACAATTTCCTTCCCAAGAACAGATGAATGAATGAACTTAGGGCAAACTTGAGCGTGTATCCAGAATTCCTTCACTAAGGTTGGATAAACAGGACCCATCATCCTGTCAAAATACTTTTCCCAGTTCTGAGTTTTGATGGTTAAATAGAGATCAAAACCATTTTCTTTGATGGATTCAAAATCCACAAAGTTCTCACACAAAACTTCAAGTTCTTTGATTGGAGTGAGAAGAGTTCTCACAGGTGCCTTGTACACAACCACAGTTTGGGATGAACCAGCAGCATTTGGAGATGATGCAACAACAGTTGAAGTTTGCATTTGAGCAGATGTTGAAGATGGTGAAGCCATTGATGTTCTTGAGATGCGTCTGGGTTTATGAGAGGTTTTGGGTTTTGAAATAAGATGGAAGCAATAGAGAAGACAGAAATGCATATGAGAGATGAAAAGAGTGTAAAGTGTGATTTGTGAAGTGTTGTGAGAATTTATAGAGAAATTTTGGCATGCAAAAAGACACACAATCTCACGTGTACACACAAGCATTGAATGAAGTGAAACATAATCATATCAAGCAATTAATGCAAAGAATAAAATCATATCAAGCATTTAAGATTCTGACAGAAGGGGAGAAAATCAAGAGATTTTGGATTTTCAAAGCAATACCTGAAACGCCAATTCAGTATGGTGCACTCTACCTTTCCAAATTCTGAGCAACACGTGTTTGCTTGCATGTGCCTCTGAAACTCTTTGAGAAATGAAACGTTAGGCAACGTTCAGATCCTCTGAGCCTTGTTAGTTCAGATTTACACACAAATAAATAAACACAGAATTTGAATAGAAGAAATACTTCAGAGTTTAGACATTTATTATCTGAGAAAAAATTTCATCTGATGAATATTTTATTCTGGACAGAAGTCCATACTTATATTTTTCAGAATAAATTTAAATCTATCTTCAGCAAGGGGTTTTGTAAAGATATCAGCCCACTGATGATCTGTATCTACAAAGTTTAAATTTATAATTCCCTTCTGAACATAGTCTCTGATGAAATGATGTTTAATCTCTATATGCTTAGCTTTAGAGTGTAAAATGGGGTTTTTAGATAAGCATATAGCAGAAGTATTATCACAGAAGATAGAAATGTTACTCTCAAAAATTTGATAATCTTCCAGTTGACTTTTCATCCAGAGCATCTGGGTGCTACAACTAGCAGCAGCAATATATTCTGCCTCTGTTGTTGAAAGTGCAATTGTGGGTTGCTTCTTACTGAACCAAGAGATCAGATGACTTCCATGAAATTGACAGCTTCTAGAAGTACTTTTACGTTCTACTCTGTCTTCAGCATAGTCAGCATCACAGAATCCAACTAATTTATACTCATCAGATCTTCTGTAACACAGACCCACATTAGTAGTACCTTTCAGATACCTTAGAATCCTCTTAACAACTGTTAAGTGAGATTCTCTAGGATCTGATTGGAATCTAGCACACAGACACACACTGAATAAAATATCAGGTCTTGAAGCAGTCAAATATAAGAGAGATCCAATCATACCTCTGTATAGTTTTTGATCAACTTTCTTACTTACCTCTTCCTTACCAAGTGTGCTTGTAGGATGCATTGGAGTCTTTGCCAGTTTGCTTTCATTCAGATTGAATTTCTTCAGAAGCTCTTTGACATATTTAGTCTGGTGAATATATGTGCATTCTGGAGTATGATTTACTTGGATTCCCAGAAAGAATCTAAGTTCTCCCATCATGCTCATTTCAAATTCAGCCTGCATAGACAAAGCAAACTCCTTTCCGAGCATAACATTGGTAGATCCAAAAATAATATCATCCACATAAATTTGACAAACTAGTAAATCTTTCTTAAATGTTTTACAGAAAAGAGTTGTGTCCACTTTTCCTCTGATAAAGTTCTTTTCCAGAAGAAAATTACTTAATCTTTCATACCAAGCTCTGGGAGCTTGTTTCAAACCATAAAGAGATTTTTTGAGTTTGAAAACATGATCTGGAAATTTATCACTTTCAAAACCAGGAGGTTGATGGACATAAACTTCTTCTTCTATAATACCATTTAAGAAGGCACTCTTAACATCCATCTGATATAGAGTGATGTTATGTTGTGCAGCAAATGAAATAAGAAGGCGTATAGATTCTAACCTTGCTACTGGAGCATAAGTTTCAGTGTAATCAATACCTTCTTGTTGACTGTAACCTTGAGCTACCAGCCTTGCCTTGTTCCTAACAACTTCTCCTTTCTCATTTAATTTATTTCTGAATACCCACTTTGTTCCAATAATGTTGAAACCTTTTGGTCTAGGAACCAGATCCCACATATCATCTCTTGTAAATTGATTTAGCTCATCTTGCATTGCAAGTATCCAATATTGTCACTCAGAGCCTCATCCACAAATATTGGTTCAGTAATAGACACCAACCCAAGAAGTGATGTTCCAGATGATCTGATAAACGACCTTGTTCTTATAGGGTCATCTTTCTTCCCAATAATCATTTCTTCTTGATGAGAAGCCTTGATTCTGGATGATCCTTTAACTGTTGGTTCTTCAGAAATATTCATGTTATTCATCTGAGCAGCTAATGGAGTTGCATCTGGCGTAGCTTCTTCTTGAGCTTTCTCTACCTCTGGTTTCTCAGATTCTATGAGAATAACTTTTCCATCTGCAGAGTTTTCAAACTGGTTTGGCTTTTGATTGCCAAGCTTATCATCAAATCTAACATGTATAGATTCGTCCACAATCTGTGTCTCAGTATTGTATACTTTGTAGCCTTTAGAGCGTTCAGAATATCCAAGCATGAAACACTTTTGTGCTTTAGAATCAAACTTGTTAAGATTCTCTTTAGTGTTCAGCATAAAACAAATACATCCAAAAGGATGGAAATAAGAAATGTTTGGCTTTCTATTCCTCCACAATTCATAAGGAGTCTTTTCCAGAAGAGGTCTAATTGACACTCTGTTCTGAATGTAACATGTTGTGTTAATTGCCTCTGCCCAAAAATGTTTTGCCATGTTAGTCTCATTAATCATGGTTCTGGCCATGTCTTGCAAAGTTCTATTTTTCCTCTCTACAACTCCATTCTGTTGTGGAGTTCTAGGACAGGAGAAATCATGAGCAATGCCTTTTTCATTAAAATATTTTTCAAAATGTTTGTTTTCAAATTCACCACCACGATCACTTCTGACTTTAACAATTTTGAAATCTTTTTCAGTTTGGACTTGTTTGCATAGGTCAAAGAACACAGAGTGTGACTCATCCTTGTGTTTTACGAATTTTACCCATGTCCATCTGCTGTAGTCATCAACAATGACTAATCCATACTTCTTGCCTCTGATGGATGCAGTTTTCACTGGTCCAAACAGATCAATGTGAAGTAACTCTAATGGTTTTGAAGTTGAAACAACATTTTTGGATTTGAAAGATGATTTTGAAAATTTTCCTTTCTGACATGCTTCACAAAGAGCATCTGAGTTGAACTTCAGATTAGGAAGTTCTCTGGCCAGATTAAGCTTATTAATCTGAGATATACGTCTCATATTAATATGACCCAATCTTCTGTGCCAGACCCATTGCTCCTCATTAACAGACATAAGGCATTTAACATTCTGAACCTTAAGTTCTGAAAGACTAATTTTATAAATGTTGTTTTTCCTTTTACCATTAAAGAGGATTGAGCCATCCTTTTGACTAACAGCTTTGCAACACTTTTGATTAAAGATAATGTCATAACCATTGTCACTTAATTGACTTATGGACAATAGATTATAAGCTAACCCTTCAACAAGCAAGACATTAGTTATGGAAGGAAGTTTACCGTTGCCTATGGTTCCAGAGCCAATTATTTTGCCCTTCTGATTCCCTCCAAACTTGACATCTCCTCCAGATCTAAGCGCCAGACTTTGGAACATAGACCTTTTTCCCGTCATATGTCGTGAGCATCCAGAGTCCAGGTACCATGACTGGAGTCTTGAATTTGCTACTAAGGATGTCTGCAACATAGATTGTCTTATCCTTAGGTACCCAGATTTTCTTGGGTCCTTTTTGGTTAGTTGCCTTAAAGCTTTTTCTGAACTTCTGTCTTTCAACATAAGACTTGTTATGATTAGCTTTAGATTTACTAAACACATGTTTGTTCTGATTAGAACTTGTGTGTTTAATATCATTTAAGTGACCAAATGTAAACTGAGAATATAAAGGAGGATACTTGATATCCAGTTTATCTACAGATTTTGGATTTGAATCTTCATAAGAGAAAGATTTATATCCAACACCTTTTCTATAGTTTCTGTTAATACCATAGATCATTGAAGCCATTTTGCTTCTATCTAGGCTTTTAGTTAGAAACTTCCTGAAACTATAGTCATACTCTTGTAAAATATTTTTAGAGCATGGTTCAGATTTTGAATCAGAGTTTAGTTGAGCAGATTCTAAATTATTTTTCAATTGAAGATTTTCAGCTTTTAGTTCAGCTATTTCTGATTCAAACTTGTTACTCTCAAATTCAATATGCTTTAGAAGCGTTTTGTATTTGAGTTTAACTTTGCTATAGTTTTCAAGAATATCAGATAAACTTTCAACAAGTTCCTGTCTAGAAAATTCAGCAAATACCTCCTCAGAATCAGATTCTGATTCTGATCTAGATGATTCAGCACTGTCCTCAATGTCAGCCATGAATGCCACATTTGCACATTCCTCTTCTGACTCTGATGACGAATCAGATGCATCTGAGTCATCCCAGGTAGCCATCAGAACTTTCTTTTTGTGATCTGACTTTCTTTTTGGGTTCTCCTTCTGAAGCTTTGGACATTCACTCTTGTAGTGCCCAGGTTCTTTGCATTCATAGCAAATAACCCTCTTTTTCCAGATCGTCTGTGTCCAGAGGATTCTCCAGATCTTCTGTATCCAGAGTGTTCTCCAGATCTTTTGTGCCAAGAAGATTCTTTGTGTTGATCTGGTTTTCTAAAGTTCTTGAACTTCCTTTGCTTATTCTTCCAGAGTTTGTTGATTCTTCTGGACAGTAAGGATAGTTCTTCTTCATCTTCAGAAGCAGAATCTTCATAGCTTTCTTCTAATACCTGCAATGCTTTAATAGCTTTATTAGATTTTAAAGCAATTGACTTACCTTTCTTTAGAGGCTCATCTTCCTCTAGTTCAATCTCATGACTCCTTAGAGAACTGATTAGTTCCTCCAGCGTAATCTTGTTCAGATCCTTTGCCAGCTTCAGAGCAGTGACCATGGGTCTCCATCTGGTTGGCAAGCTTCTAATTATTTTCTTGACATGATCTGCTGTAGAGTAACCCTTATCCAGAACCTTTAGGCCAACAATGAGAATCTGGAATCTGGAAAACATTGCTTCAATAGATTCAGATTCTTCCATCTTGAAAGCTTCATACTTCTAGATCAGCACCAGAGCCTTGGTTTCTTTGACTTGAGAGTTCCCTTCATGAGTCATCTTCAGGGATTCAAATATATCAAAGGCAGTTTCTCTGTTGGTTATTTTCTCATACTCAGTATGAGATATATCATTTAGCAATATAGTTCTAGCCTTGTGGTGATTTCTGAATTCCTTCTTTTGCTCCTCAGTCATTGATTTTCTGTCAACTTTCTTGCCATTCCCATCAGTGGGATGAACATATCCATCAATAACTAAGTCCCAAAGATCAGCATCAAATCCTAGAAAGAAACTTTCCAGTCTATCTTTCCAATAATCAAATTTCTCTCCATCAAACATGGGAGGTTTTGTGCTGACTCTTTCTTCATATTTGTTGTTGTTGGGTGTTGAAGTTTCAGTAGCCATAATGTATATCAACCAAGAGTATCAAGAGTTTTTCCCACTAGATCTTTTCTGGTCACGGTTAAGTGATAGCACAAACAGCACCGGAGCTCTGATGCCAACTGAAGGTGAGAAAAATACTTAGAAGGGGGGGTTGAATAAGAGTTTTAAGAAATATGGCAATAAAAATAACTCAAGATTTTTATCCTAGTTCGTTGAACTCAACTACTCCAGTCCACCTTATCAAAGATGATTTGCCTTTCTCTACAAGGACTTAATCCACTATTGATCAACTGACTACAATAGAATGCACTAAGAGCAACTGTCTTAGTATTCTTAAGAACTACTGACCACACGTTGGTCTTCTTAAGGAACTTCTTACAAATTAATGTAAACTAACAAGTGTTTGAATGCTTCTAATAAGTTGTATCACAATTGTCATGTTTACACTTAAGATTAAGTACAACAAAAACTATATGGTTTTATGAAAGATCAAATGAATAAGATCTTGTGAGATTTTCTCTTTAATGAATCAAGCGTGTATTTCTTTCTGAGTGAACTTGCAATGAGCAAATGGTGAGTAGTGAATTAGCAACCTCAAAATGTTGAAGTAGTTCTCCTTTTATAGATTTTTTCAATTGCTTTGAGTGATGCGCAGCTGAATATAATATTAAATTTGTAAGACTTTTCATCACCAAAAGTATGGGCAGAGATATGCTTTCTGCAGAAAGGTATGGTTGTAGAAGCCTTGGGATTTGCACCACGTCACTTCTTTGGACAAATTAGCCGTTGGTTACTTTGGAAGTAGCACCACGTCTAATCAAGTTTACAGCTTCTTCAACAAGCTTCCTTCAAGATGAAGTCTTCATAATCTTCACTTCAGAACTTGTAGTAAGCTTGAAAGGTATGAAATGCTTTAAGATGATCAGAGCTTAAGATGAATGAGAAGTTCAGAGCCTTGATAGATGATCAGATCTTAATGTATCAAAGTCTCAATCTTGATCAGAGTCTTCATCAGAGTATGCAGCAGTATGTGCTAAGAGCGTGAATATAAATGATAAGAGTCTGATTATCAAAGCCTCAACTTTTGTACACTCCTTTCATTAACGCTTTAGATCATTTTGTAGCTTCTGCTTCAGATCCTTCTGGCAGCGCTTTAGAATCTTCTGATAGTCTTGCATCTGATGCTTCAGAGCTTTGCATAGTTTCTTTGTACTTATGTTTTTTGCTTCTTTAAGAGTATTTAATTTTATACCTGAAACAATAATACTTGAACAAATTTTAGAGTGTATATTTTCTTAATACAAAATTCCATAAAAGTTATCATCAAAACATAGAGATATAAGAAACACCAATCTGTGTTCTAACATTAACATCATCAGAGGACCTCTCATAACCTTCAAGTTAGGAGGCATACACTTTTATATCCAACCCCTTCTCTGAGGATCTTTAACTTCTTTGATGAGGATATTAACCCTTGAATACTTGAATAACCCTCTTAGCTAGCTTCATAGCCTTGTGTAGCCCTTTGTTGGTAGTCATACCTCTTGATCCCCTGCACACATGTCAATGCAATGCAGATGATAATGCTAAAATGAATGCAATGAACCATAAGCTATGTACAGAAAAAGGTTAGGAAAATTTTGGGGTGCAACACTATTGTGTGCACATGGTATAATCATGCTTGCAGGTGTGACCACAGGTGCTGTTGAGGATATGTTTGGTAACAAATGCCTAGTGCTATTAGTAATGTACTGATGTTATATGTGTGTGAATTCCTATGGTGTATAGGAATGTATGTTAGAACTGAATGGTTGATTGTGTATGTTGCTAATCCTGTGTGATCCTAGAAGTGCTTAGGTGATCCTAGAAGTGCTAGGGAGTGTATGTGTATGTCTGCAGAATAGTAGCAGAATGTGAGTGGAGTGAATCTCTTCAGGGGGAGTAGCACAGGAGTGTGTAACTTCAGGATGTTGTTCTGAAAGTCATGACATGCAGAACAACTTGGATGTTTTGTGTGTGACTACAGGGTGTGTAGGTTAAGGGTGTGTGTGACTGCAGGGTGTGCAAGTTAAGTGTTCAGCTGTTGAGATGCATCAGTTGAGGGGGAGTAACCGAGTGTGTTACTCAGCAAAGTATAACATCTGTAGTGGTGACTAACATATGGCTATCAGGGTGAGTTATAACTGTTGTGTAGCTAGTGACTATCCTGAAAGACAGAGCATATGATAAGTCTTCTGCTGTGTGTAAATCTCTGGTATAATAACATAGTGTTTTAGCCAAAAATTTGCCAAAGGGGGAGTTTATAAGTGCTCTTGATTGGCTGCATTTTATGGCAAAACATTAGAGTATGTATGTATGTCATAACTAATGGTAGTACATACATAATATGGACTGTGCAGGGTAAGTTAACTTAGAAAAATGTTAGTTAAGTTGAATGTAATACAGAATGTCATGACTCTGATCGTATGACATCCAGCGAGCAAATTAGTTTTTCTGGTAGCTAGAAATCAGGAAACTTATTAGAAGCTCAAGCTAAAAGGCAGGAGATGTTTTAGAAGCCCTAAAGCAAAACAAAATGCTCCTGAGTTAAATGGAAAGCGTGCAGATTATTGAAGAAAGGTTTTGTTATGATTAAACCTAATTTATGCACCCAGGCCCAAGGACTGATTGCTGCTATAAATAACATAAGGAGCAATCCTAGAAGAGCAGCTATTGACAGAAGATTAGAGAGTGTGTGCTAAGAGTCCTTGTGAGTGAAGAAGTTTTGTTCTTCACATGTGTAGCGTGTCTTAGGAATACTTGTACACCAAGTAATTGTATGTTGCATTGGTTAGGTAGGTTCTAAGTTGCTGTGTCACTCAAAGCTTTTAAGCAAGAGTATGTGACCCTTGATCAAAGCTGTGAAGCAAGATCAAGCTGTGTGGTTGAAGTGTATCTTCAAAACTTTTCTGTAACTGTATTGATTT
The DNA here is from genome assembly GCA_963859935.3 of Lathyrus sativus. Taxonomy (NCBI): domain Eukaryota; kingdom Viridiplantae; phylum Streptophyta; class Magnoliopsida; order Fabales; family Fabaceae; genus Lathyrus; species Lathyrus sativus. The sequence continues at coordinate 255,068,424 of OZ012741.1, forward strand.
CACTGTGGTGTGATTGAGAGGGAGTGAGTGGGAATACTCAGGTCTAGAGTGTCTCTAGGTTGAAGTGTCATTGGGTAGGTTTTAAGTGAGGAGTGCAAACTGGTTTGTTTGACTCTGAATTAATTCTACTAAGAGTGAATTTCCTCCCTGGCTTGGTAGGCCCCAGATGTAAGTGTTGTTAACACTGAAATGGGTGAACAATTTCTGTGTTATTTACTGCTTTGCTTTACAACATTTTAATTACTCCAATAGTCTGTGTTATAGTGGATGTCATAACATCCACAATAACTTCCATCGTGCTTTCCAGAATTTCAGTATGTTTCCCAAAAAGCCATTAAGGGAAGTGTTCTGTCAGAATATCTCGCTGAACATACCATTGAGGATTATCAGCCGATGAAGTTTGATTTTCCCGATGAAGACGTCATGTTTTTGAAGATGAAAGAGTGTGACGAGCCTTTACCTGACGAGGGTCCTGAGATTGGATCTTAGTGGAAACTGGTTTTTGACGGAGATGTTAATTCATATGGCAATGGAATCAATGCAATCATTACAACTCCTCATGGTTCGCACATACCATTCACCGCCCGATTGACATTCGCCTACACCAATAATGAAGTCGAGTATGAAGCGTGCATTATGGGTTTAAAAGAGGTAATTGATCTGAGGATCAAGAATTTAGATGTGTACGGTGATTCAGCGCTAGTCGTCAATCAAATCAAAGGAGAGTGGGAAACTCGTCAGGCCAACCTGGTGCCTTACAATAATTATGCAAGGAGGTTGTTACCATTCTTTAATATAATTGAGTTCCATCATGTGCCAAGAGCTGAGAATCAGATGGCGGATGCCTTGGCACACTATCCTCGATGTACAAAGTAAATTACTGGAATGAAGCTCCAACTATCACCATCATGCGTCTTGATAGACCCGCTTTTGTGTTTGTGATTGAGAAAGCATCAGATGGAAGGCCTTGGTATTTTGATATCAAGCATTTTCTCAAGAATCAAAAGTACCCATCTGGGGGATCCAACAAAGATAAGAAGACTTTGAGGAGGTTAGCCGATAATTTTTATCTAAACAAAGATGATGTGCTCTACAGGAGAAACTTTGACATGGTCTTGTTGCATTGTGTTGACGAACGTGAAGCAAACCTGTTGGTGGAGGAAGTCAACGAGGGTTCTTTCGGTACCCATGCCAATGGACATGTAACGGCCAAAACATTGTTGAGGGTTGGGTATTATTTGATGACTATGGAATCCAATTGCTTCAAATACGCTAGAAAATGCCATAAATGCCAGATTTATACTGATAAGGTGCATGTGCCACCGACTCCTTTGAATGTGTTAACATCTCCTTTGCCCTTTTCTATGTGGGGAATCGATATGATCGGAAAGATTGAGCTGACTGCTTCCAATGGACATTGTTTCATTCTGGTTGCAATCGATTACTTCATGAAGTGGGCCGAAGCAGCTTCTTTTGCCAATGTCACCAAACAAGTCGTCGCCCGATTCATAAAGAAGGACATCATTTGTCGTTATGGAATTTTGGAGAGAATCATTACTGATAATAGTTCAAATTTGAATAACAAGATGATGAAGGAGCTGTGCCAGGGTTTCAAGATTGGGTATCATAATTCTTCTCCATATCGTCCGAAGATGAATGGCACTGTTGAGGCAGCTAACAAGAATATCAAGAAGATTGTGCAAAAGATGGTTGTAACCTATAAGGATTGGAACGAGATGTTGCCCTTCGCTCTTCACGGTTATCGTACCTCGGTACGCACGTCAACTGGGGTAACTCCTTTCCCACTGGTGTATGGTACGGAAGTAGTCCTGCCATTAGAAGTTGAGATTCCTTCTTTGAGGGTATTATCTGATATGAAGCTTGATGAAGCTAAATGGGTGCAGACCAGATTAAATCAGATGAGCTTGATTGATGAGAAGAGATTGGCAGCCATTGCTCATGGCCGGTTGTACCAGAGTAGGATGAAGAAAGCCTTTGATAAGAAAGTGCGTCCTCGATGCTTTCAGATAGGTAATTTGGTGTTGAAAAGGATACTTCCTCCTCAGACAGATCACAGGGGAAAATGGGCTCCAAATTATGAAGGTCCATATGTGGTAAGAAAGGTTTTCTCTAGTGGAGGCTTACTGCTATCAACTATGGACGGTGAATATTTTTCATCCCCTGTGAATGCAGACGTGGTTAAAAAATACTTTGCCTAAAAGAGACCCGCTGGACAGAAAAAGAAAAGTCCAGGCAAAAAGGGGGCATCCCGGCGAACCATAAAAAGAAAAGGTTCGAGCAAAAATTTGGGATAAAAGAAAGATAATAAACCCGCAAAGTTGAAAACCTGGAAAGGCGACTTTGGAAAAAATGGGTATTCTTGTGGATTGAAAACCCGAAAGGGCAATCCAGGCAAAAATTAGGGATTTGAAAGAAAACGACTGCGGTCTGCGTTCAATCTGTAAGCTTGTGCGCGGGTATCCTGAAGGAAAGGAATCAGTACAGTCAGTCTTTTCAGAAGGCGAAACACAGGGAACATCAAAGACATACAGGTCATAGCTGAATCGATACATGGTGGTTGTCTGTACCATATTGCTGACATTTGTATATATTCTTTTGCTTTTGCGCAATTACCTCTTTTTAGGAATTGCATCCGAATTATAATTCGCCTATTTACAAGCCTTTTATCAATAAAGTATTCACTTCAGTCAAAGAGCTTTTCTTTCTTGTTTTACTTTTACTGTTTTGTTTGCAAAAAACGTCCGATATTTTGAAAAACATTGCAGGTGAAAACATGGGGCTTTACACAGCATAACGAAAACAATGACTTTGCTTGAGCGACAAGTATCATAAATGGTAATCGAGGTAACCATTTCGCATATGGGGCATGTTTTTGTTTGTTTCAGGATGGCAGGATCCTTTCCCCGGTAGAATGTTTCTTCACGGCGAGGAAATTGTAATATAGGGTGATTCATTTCTCCCCCAACAGGAGTTTAGAGTTATATTTCCCAGCATGAGTGGGTTCATATACTTCGAAGAGTTTAGGGTGGGTACTTCAGATAGAATGCAGTCAGATATTTTCGTTTACCCACAGCAGAGATTTTGTCTTCCTTGCAGAATCATGTTATTAAATCAAAAGTATTGTCACTAGTGGAGGTGTGTAGTGTATCTCTAGCAGAACAAAGCTTTGTCTCCCTACAAAGGCTAATCTCCAATAGGGTGGATTTGTTCTCAGCGTATTCCCAGCAAAGTAAGGTTGAAGGATATTACCTCGACGACAGGGCAAATTTTAATTCAGTGTTACTCTCCAGCAGAGTCGACGTCCTGGTGTGTTCCCAGTAGTATCAGTATTCAGGATTTTCTTCCTCGAGCATAGTTTAGTGTTGATTCCCTCGACAGGGTAGATGCTTAAGCAGAGAGCGATCTGTTCCCTGATAGAGTGGAGTTCTCAGTAGAAGTCTCTGATATTCCCCAGCATAACGGGTTATTACTTGTACATCCCCAACGGAGTGGATTCCCTTCCAAGCAGAGTGGAGCTCGACGTTGTTCTTGAGTCCCCACTGAGTAGAGTGTTTGGTGTTTTCCCCAGCCTAGTCTTTTGTTCACCGGAAGAGTATATTCTGGTAGGCCATCCAGGATATTTCCCTCATTGAAGTTTGACGTTCTTCCCCAGCGGAGTTGGTCTCTTCTCTCTAGCATTTATTTTGCTGGAGTGGTTCCTTTGCATTTGCATTTTGCATAGAATCCTCCCAGGTGCGAAGCATTTCCATTTTGTATGGAGCATTACACCATTTTCAAACATATGAATATGAAGCATAAGCCAGGTTTGATGCCTTTGATGTCGATTGCCTTTGACGGTAGGAGTTATTAGATTCAGGAGATTTTTCGTATTATCCCCTTCGGGGTGGATCTTCGGGGTATTCATTTTATTGGTCTTTCCTCCGCTAAGTCGTTTGGTTAAACGTCCTCTTTTCCCGAGAGTTATTTGTATGAACGTTTTCGTTCTCCCCAGGTGAGTCGCTTGGGAGTGTTCTCTTCCCTTGTCGGGCCTGTTGATCAGACGTTTCTTTTCCCCCAATAGAGTTGTTTGGGTGAACTTCTTTTCCTCGGTACATTCGTTTGTTCAAACTTTTCTTTTCCCTATCAGAGCTTTTGTTGCAAGGTGTGAGTCGGTTGATTCTGTTGCCTGCCCATTCTGGGGCCTTATTCCAACTCTTGGTTGGTAAACTCAATTTTTTATGATTCCAATTTTTATTGGTAATTTTCAACTATTGGGGGTTGATACTTTTTTCCCGCAGAGTTCGCCTTTGGTCGGCGTTCTTGTATTCCTAACTTTTGGTTAGTATCCTTATTCTTCAGCTTTTGGGTTGGAGGTTATCCCTTGCGAATTAGAAGTAATTCCGACTTTTGGTTGGTAGCTTATGGTCGGTTGTGTATCATCTGATGTTTTCAACTTTTGGTTGATAGTTTGGGTTCAACTTTGTTCGGTATTGCGGTGATCCCAACTCTTGGTTGGTAGCTTGTGTTAATTACCTGTTGTGGTATTCTGACTTTTGGTCAGTACACTCCCCAGTTAAGTAGCCCCGCCATTTCACCTTCGATCAGTGTTGTGGTTATTCCAACTCTTAGTTGGTACTCATTTGCTGGTCATTCCATCTTTTGGATGGTATCCTTTGATTGTCATCTTAGGGTAGACGCTTGTTCCCCACAGGGTTGATTGGTTAAGTTTCATCCCCAACGGAGTTTGTCTTCTCCTCATGTCGTAATTCTGTTGATTATACGTCCTGCAGGTCCTTTATTTGAGTTTTGTCCCCAGGAGGTTACCTTTGGTCAGCATTCTCGTTCATCCCACTTTTGGTTGGTATCTTTTGGGGAGTTATTCCAACTCTTGGTTGGTATCATTTGGTTGTATCCCAACTTTTCGTTGGTATCCTTGGTTTGTTATCCCAACTTTTGGTTGGTATCCGGTGTTCGTTATCCCAACTCTTGGTTGGTATCTTTTAGTTGGCATCTTTTGATTGATGTTTCATATTGGATTGTTATCCTCAGCGTGTCACATTCGAACTTTTGGTTGGTATTCGCTGTTTTGCATCCCCGCAGGTTGCAAATTTCCGGGTTCTTTTGGTATTCAATCGCCTTCTACCTTGAATGTTTGAAAGCAGATACTTTTCACCCCTTCAGGTCCAAGTCGATTGAATAGGGGCAGCTGTAGCACCCCAAAATTTGCCCTTCCGTTTTAACCTTAACTGGCTTTTATTTCTCTGCATTTTGCATTTCTGCATATCATAGCATTTGTTCTCGAGGCATGGGATCAAGGCATTTATGTGGCTCAAGGTTTCATTTTTAGCGCAAGAGTCTGAACAACAAGCATCGGGAGCTCTGGTATTTATTTTGCCCGGCTATCGAGCGACCGATTTTATTTTGCAGGATATTTTTAGCTCCGGAGGCAACACTCAGGCTATCTCAAGCATTCCCATAGTTATAATATTCAAGAGCAAGTTCCAAAGGATTTACAGGGCTCAAAACGGATGAAAACGGGCAATTGTGCACTTTTCCCTCCAAAAGGCGCCAAAATTTAAATTTTCAAGGTGTTAACCGATTAACCAATATGGTTAACCGGTTAACCATAGCAAAATCAGGACATATTTGAATTTTTAAGGGTGTTAACCGATTAACCAAGGCAAATTTTGCCTCTGCACATGAATTTTCAAAGGCAGCCACTTTGGGGTCCATTTTGATCACTTGTGAATTTGATTTTACACCAGAAGAAGGATCTAGAACCACTTTGAATTTTGGTTAATTTTCAAATCTATTCAAATTCCCTCCAATTTTCCATTCCTAATCCCATTCCAATTTTCACAACCACACTCCAAACCACCATTCTACTCCTAACCTAGAGCATATTTAAATGATTTGCTCCAAATCTCACACAATCAACCCTCATAATTCCATTTCATTTTCATAATTCACTCCCACTCTTTGAAATTTGCTCTCAACTTTTCCATCTCCAAAACTCCATTAGAGCTCTCACTTGAGTTCTTTGATTCTACATTGGATTCATTGAATTCTAGAGCTAAACCTTCATCCTTCATCCTTATTATCTTCATTCCTCCATTCAATTTTCGTGCTAGTGTGGATCTGAACATGGAAGTTGATCTAGAAGAGCTTATTTGGATCAATTTAGCTTAATTTTGGTGGATCTTCATTTCTACTACAAGAAATCACTTGGATCTTCAAGAATCTCTGGGTTTCTTGCTTGGATCTGCTTATTTGAAGTTGAATCAACACTCACCAAAGCAAATCTCCGCTTTGTAGGTTGGAAATTCTAGATCCGATGCTATTTTAAGCTTATTTTGCATAATCGATGTAGATCTTTAACTTTTGGTGGATTTTGATTCATGTGATTTGTGATCTTGTTGTTTGAATGTGTTTACATGTTGTTGAATCACTGGATTTTGGTGTTAAATTCGTGCATAATTGATTACATGATCATTTGGATGATTGCACATTGGATTAATTGCTGAAAGTGCTTTTGAGCTGCTGTTTTTCTGCTTCTGGTGCAGTGTTAATCGGTTAACCAGTTGCAGTACAAACTAGTTAATCGATTAACCAGTGCAAATTTTCAAATTTTTTTAATGATTAATCGGTTAACCAATAGTGTTAACCGATTACCACTGAACCAGAATGCCACTTTTGGCTGTTTTCAAGCATGTTTTGTTTACTTCTCACTTTGAATCTTCATGGATTAATATGATACATTTGAGTAAGCTGTTTTGGATATGTGTTGCTGTTCTTGATTGTTTAATCATGATTATCCGACATGCGTGGTTCGATTTCCATTTGAATGCATACTTTTGTAGATGTTGCTCAAGTGATGATCATTTGCTTGAGTTTGAAGAATTGCTTTGTTGAGATGTGCTTGTGGTGGCTGTTGTCCCACACTTTTTTTCCTCCCACTTTTCTTTGATTATTGATTGTAATGGTCGTAGGAGCTCGCTTCTTCCATTTCATCTCATCCTTGCATCTTTTATGCTTGCATTTCATGTTTGCATTTTATCTTTCATTTCTTTCATTTTTTGATTGAATTGCTTTGTGTTTTCTTGGTCTTTTGCCATGATCCCTTAGGATTCCTAGTCCCTCCGTTTAGGATGGGAGTAGGAGAGACATTAGGTGTTCAATCCAAGCATGATAACATTAGGGTAGATTTCCCCTTTCAATCCCAACTTTAGGATCATTTTGCATGATAACATTAGGGTTGATTAGTTTCCCCTTAGAGTTTGTGTCTTCTCTTTTCATCTCCTAACATCTTAAGACACTTAATAAAGGATAATAAATATTGTACACTACGAGCCTTAAGCACATGGGAAATGATGAGTGAGGGGTCTCCCCTCGTTTGTCTAGAGTGTTTAGTGTACGTCCCATTTGGGGGAGATATGCGACACATTCGTTCTCAAGTCATAGTCTTTAGTGCAACATGAGTTACAAACTTAACTCAATTCACTTCTTCTTAAAAAACACAATCAAAACATCAAACATTTTTATCCTTCAGGATTAATTGAAAACCATTTTCAGTAAGAGTGTGTTAAGCTTTGGTTCTACCACAAATAGGCATCGTCCCTAACTGTTGGAACAAAGGTTTAACCCTACTCAATTAAAACACTTAACCAATATGTGGTCGTGTCAGCCCGAACTACGTTTGCTCTGATTTCTCATACCAGATGAGGATACATAGGCACAAGACGACGATGTCTTGGCGAGCAACCTTCCCCCCTTTACCCGTAGTTTTCTGAACTACGTTGACTCTGACTTTCCCATTGCACGAGGGAATATGTAAGCATATAGAGACGATGCTCTATTGAGTCTCTTTTCTTTTCTTTTGTCCCTGTGAGCCAGCCTTTGATAGATAAACACACCCTTTGATTAGACAACAAGCATGGATCCCGTTGAGTACAACACACGTGAGAGGTACTCATACCTTCCCCTTGCGTAACCGACTCTCGAACCCAAGATTTGGTTGCGATGACCTGTCTTTTCCCTTTTTCGTAGGTTTTCTCTGACTGCTTCCTTTCCCTCTCTTTGGGATAAATAACAAATGGTGGCGACTCTTCTGTTTTTCCGCCGGGTGTTTTTCGCGGTTGCGACAGTTTTACTCCTGCTTTAATACATTGCAACCCTAAAACTCATTTTAAAAATAAATCTTTGATTTGTGTCGAGCCATTTTCATACCCTGTAAGTCGTTCTTTCATGATCTCCATCGACCGTAGTCATTAGGGGCATTTATTGCATGATAACTTCTAGGATAGTCACCTTTTGATCTCAACTATAGGACCATTTGGCATGATAACATCTAGGTGATTTTCTCTTATATTTTTCTTTAGTCCTTTGAGTATCTCTTCTCTCTCTTAACACAAATACAATATTTAATAAATACGACAAGTATTGTGTGCCACGAGCCTTAAGCACATGGGAAGTGATAAGCAGGAGTCTCTCTTTACCTTGTCTAGGGTGTTTTGCATATGTCCCGTCTTGGGTCGATTTTGCGAAGCATTCGATCCTATGTCATAGAATTTAGTGTGATACACATCACAAATAAATTCAATCCACTTCTGTTAAAATCCTCGAACAAATTCAAACCATTTTGTCCCTCGGGATGCTTCATCAAACTTTTTCAGAAAGGACATGCTATTTCCATTCTACCGCAAATAGGCATCGACGCTAACTAGTGGAACGTGAACTTAGCATCGTTCATAAAAGACACCAACCAACTATGGTAGGTCAAACTACGAGTGCTCTGACTTCATCTTTCTCGTTCGAATGAGGATACGTAGGCACAAGGCGACGAAGTCTTGACGAGTACAATCCTCTCATTCATCCGTAGTCCTCCGAACTATGTTGACTCTGACTTCCCATTACACGAGGAAATACGTAGGCATATGATTGTGAGATCCTATTGAGTCACCTTTTGTTTTCTCCCTTTTGTTAACAAGTAGAACTTTAGATAAGCACCCCCTTTGGTTAGAACAACAAGAGTGACGGGATAAATAAAGTTCGGTGGCGAAGTTGTTTTTCGTATTACGACAGTGAGTTTCAACGTATTAAACATCGTTGTTTGCCGCATCGTCAGAGGAAGTGGAGGCAGTGTGCCCGTCTCTCCTCGGTGGAGTTCTTTCCTTCAAAAATGGCATACCATTGTCGTTGTCAGTGTTATGGAGGAGAGAGATGACAGTTTTGTGACCGTTGTTGTTGTCATCGTGTTGACCAACTATGATCGATTTCCGAGGTTTTTTGATTTGATCTTTTGGTTTCAAGGAAAGAAAAGATGGGGAAACAGGTTTCCCACAGGCGAAGCCACTGATCCGAACAACTGATCAGAATAAGTGAGTGGCCAGCAACATGTCCGCAGTCATGAACGATTGATGAAGGGGGTGTACTTGCAGGCACTCAGATGCTTAAGTTAGATCGGGTAAAGAGGTAAGTAAGAAAGGGTAAAGGATAGAATACCTGACCCTTCTGCAGAGGGGGCGG